>JAOEGS010019746.1:0-26697 GCA_025447755.1 Corythornis vintsioides | reverse complement strand
CGGGTGGAGTAGATCATCTGAAGGGTCCCTCCCACCAAACCGTCTCTCTGCTTTTATCATTGGGGGCGGGCGCTGGCGGCCCTGGTGCAATGCCGGGGGGGGGGAGGGGCCGGGGGGAGGGGGCAAGAGGAGGAGGAGGAGGAGGGTGGGGAGGAGGAAGGCGGTCGACAAATCGCCCCCACCCCGCGTCGGAAAGAGGTGGAGGGCGGGCAGAAACCGGGGGGGGGGCGGCTCGGGCCCCCCCGGAGGGAGGCGGGGAAGGCGACGGGGGCGGTGCACGGACCTCCCGGTGTCCCGCCGCGCTCCCACCGGCCCGGCCCGGCCCCTCCTCAACCACGAGCAGCCCCGGCGGGCACCCAGCAGGTGAGTCCCGGGCACGGGGAGCGGGGCAGAGCCGCGGGACGGTGGGGATTCCCCGGAATCATCGTCATTAATCACCGCCCCGAGGGCGGGCGGACCGGGAACGGCGTCCCGGAGCCGTGGGGACCCTCCGGTGCAGAGGGTGCGGGGGTAGGAAAGGAGGGGGGGCGTGGGAAGCAGCGTGGGAGCAGGGGGTGGGTGCAGGACGGGCAGGGGTGGGTGGGTACAGGGGGAGCCGGGGGTGAGTGTAGGGGGAGCAGGAGTGGGTGGGTGCCGGGGAAGCAGGGGTGTGTGGGTGCAGGCGGTGACGGGCCAGGGGAGCCAGGAGGGAGCGGAGACAAGCTGGGAGGTGCGGGGCTTGTGCAGGAGGTTCAGGGCACAGGAGCTGGGGTACAGGCAGGGAGGAGCTGTGGGGTGCGAGGAGAGCCCAGTGCAGGCAGGACAGAAGCAGAGCCGCCGGTCACAAGGGTCCCCAACTGCAGTGCGTGGGGACGAAGGCGCAGCGATGCTGGATCCCAGTGTGTCGGGTCTGTCGCCCGGCTCCTGCCTGCAGCCCTGCCTTGCCTCGTGGCAGGAAGCAGGCAGGAGGAGGCCAGGTTGGGGTGACCTGCAGGGCCTGGGCCAACTTGGGGATCCACACGGGACTGGGAGATCAAACAGGAGGGAGCAAAACCTTGCCAGGGCAGGGTGTCTGCAGGGGAGGTACCCGGCTCTGCTCCGGGGCACCCCAGCTCCTGCGTTTCCGGAGGTTTGGAGTAAATCTGGGTGCTGGGGTTGGACTGAACGTGACAACACTGGGGATGCTGGGGCTTGCCCTGTGTGCTTGGGCTGGGTGTGGAGTAAACGAGGGATCCAGCTGTGAATAGGGGACAAACTGACCCCCGAAACCTGCTCAAGCCATGGCTGAGTGGGTTCAGCATCAACTCTGTGCTGGTGGCTTTGCTGCCCTTTGTCCTAACATGGGGCAGTGTCCACCATGTGCCTGTCCCACTGCTGCACAATCTCTCTCCCTTACAGGCAGCCGTGTTGACCCTGAGTTGCTGCTCTGGGCACCATGAGGGGTCTCTGGGCCCTAGCACTCGCTGGGCTTGTCAGTGCCTGCCAGGGGAAGGAGCTGCCAGCGACAGAAGGTAAGGGGCAACAGGAGCAAGGGCTCGGGGTCTGCACCACAGTGGCCCTCTCTTTGCCTGTCCCTGGGGAGAGGAGAGGAGGGCTAGGACAGACCCAGGGATTTCAGGGCAGAGGTGGCCAGGTGACACCGTGAGCCGTGCCAGGTCCCCACGTGCCAAGACCACACTCTGGTGGCCAGAGTAGCAGCTGTGGACATCATCTCTGTGTTGAGCGCCGGCCATCCTGGCTTTGGGGCTGTGCTCAGCATCCCGTGCAGGCAGGGGGCCAGGGAGAGCCGAGTGAGCCCTGCTGTGGGGAGCCAGCCCAGGGACACCCCGCCATCACCCCTGCACCGGCCAAGTGCTGGGAACACCCCACAGCCCAGGCCATGGTCATGGAGAGAGCAAGCTTGGCCATGCTCCAGCCACCAGGCGCTCACTGCCAGCTGGCAACGACGGCAGTGTGGGCGGGAGCCGGGGCTGAGCAGGAGCTGCTCTGTAGGTGAGTCAGGACTGTTTGGGGCAGGGTGAGGATGCACATAGCTCCTGAGGGGGTTTTCAGCCTCCATCTGCAAGGTGGGACGAGGTTTGGCTGTGGTGCTTGCTGATGGCAGAGGGTTTAGGGCTCTCTGTGCGCAGCTGGGGACAGGAGAACGATGAGTGAGCTTATGGGGGTCCCTGTTGAGGCTCCCCTGGCTGTGGGGCTGCTGTGAGTGGGTCCTGCTCAGGGTGAGTTTGAGGCGGATGGTGGGGAGGAGCTGCTGGCAGTGAAGCCCTGGTTGCATCAATCCTTGAGGGGGTGGAGCAGTGGTTTGGCCTGGGATGTCCTGGGGGCTGCCTGACTTTGCCAGTACAAGGGACCCTGTGGCCAGTTCCAGTTCCCACTGATCTTCATGGCATGGCCGCCTGGTTCCCAGCCCTTCATCAGGGAAACGAGGGTTGGTGAGATGTGGTTTTCCCTTATGGGCAGCGCTGGGGCCAGGAGTTGCTTCAAAGCAGCATCTGGGGTGATTTATGTCTCATTTTCCACCTCCTGCCCCGCTGCGGATGATCTCACCGCCGGCAGGAGGGAGCCAACACGTGCCTGCAGGACCAGGTCCAATGCTACAGCCCCCGCTGCTGCTGGGGGTCCTGGGGACAAGGGGCAACTCCCCACACTGCTGCTGGCTGTGTGTGAGTGAGTGGTCAGCCCGGGGAGAAGCACCGTGGTGGGTCCAGGCTCTTGGGCAGGGTCAGAGGTAGCAGTGGGGTCCCGAGCCACCCCTTGGGAATGGCCCAAATCTGAGGAAGAGGTGGATGAATCGTCCCTGCTCCAGGGCTGGTGTGCATGGAGACAAAACAAATTCCTCTTCCAATACCTCCTTGTTTCCTCCTTTATCTTACGCCTCCCAACATCTGGGAGGTGGAGTGATGCTGCTAAAGCAATAATAATATATCAGTGCCGTGGCAAACAGCACCAGTATCCCCGTGATCGTGACTTGATGAGGCATTTCCCGTGGCTCAACCTCTCCTGTCCCCTGGCCTGACCCTCACGCCTGTCCCCTGGGGCCACTGGGTCTGAGGATGTCACCGTGACGGGTCAGAAAGGCCAGCGGGCAGCTCTGGGTGCCCTTCTCTCAGACTTGGGTGTTTGTGGCAGCCATCCCAAGTCTCCTGATGCCTATTCCAGACGTGGGGCTGTTTTGAAGCAAACCAAGCAGCAACTGGGAAAAGCATTGCACCTGGTGAAGTTGCTGCGGGAGGTGGCAAGGCGAGCTCTGAGCTCACTGCCCATCCCTTCCAGACCTGCTGCTTCTCTCCTGCTGGGCTGTGGGCGAGGAGCCGGCGCTGCCGTGGGAGCTGGGTGTGCTGGATCTGTGCTGCCTGTAGCTGTGTGTGCTGGAGGGCTGGGGTGAGCTCCCAGCAGCACCCCGACACTTGTCAGGACTTGGGGGGGCTCCACACAGTCTGGCCTTGTTTGTACAACCTCCCTGTGCCCTCAGGGACACCACGGTGAGGTGCTGATTTACGTTGCAGGAGAGCCATGCCCACAGCTCTGGGATGAGGATCTGGTTGGGGATAAGTATGAGAACATAACAGGTAAGGGAAAAACCTCTTTCCCCACAGATTGGGTCCCCACGCAGCCCTGACTCCCCAGGGATGGGCTCTGTGCCCTGCCTGGAGAACGTCAGCTCCATACCAGGGTGCCAGGGCTGGGTCTCACCTCCTCCTCTCTGTCTCACAGGTTTTAACCTGATTAAACGCTTCGACCTGCACAAGATCTCCTCCATCAAGAAAATCCGCAACCCCAGGGGGCCGCTGGTGCTGCGTCTGGGTGCTGTGCCACTGGTCCAGCCCACGCAGTGAGTGAGGGTGGCTCGTGGGGTGGCCAGGGTGCCGTTGGGCACTGTCCCTGTGTCTATTAAGGGTGGGACCTGATGGTACCCATGTGCAGTTCTTCAGGTTTTGCCCTTAACTTGTACAGAGGCAGCTCTTAGGCATCTGGAAGGGGGATGCAGAGGTGCTGTTGGTGCAGCCCCAGGGCTGCCTGAGCCACCTTCCTCCTAGAAAGTAAATGCCGGGCTGGAGCGGCCGGGCTGGGTCGTGGCCAGGCCCTTACGCAACCGCAGCTCTGTGGCTGCTCTGTGTCTGCTCTCCCCAGCTTGGCAGGCGCTCGCCAGGGTCTAGACAAGCTCAAAATGCTGCACAGCTCTGAACAGACACTGCTGGGTTTGCTGGGGCTGTGGGGTTCTGCTGGGGGAGGCACACAGAGACCAGCCCTTGGCCCCACCAGTCTCCAGCACGTCCTGCTCGGCCATGCCCAAGGGGCAGGGGCTGGCAGGGATGCTGCAGCGTGGCGAGGTGGGAGCAGGTCCACGTCCTTGGGAGTTGTTGCTGGGGGAAGCTGCTGTGGTTTGCACGCCTGCCTCCTCCAGCCTGCTTGTCCCCACATCGCCTCGGGGCTGGCACACAGCTATGCCGGGCACGGGGCAAAGGAGACCCCGCCTCGGATCCTGACCTGGGCAGCCAAGTCCTTAGATGGCTTTGAGATGGTGGATGCTCCAGGCTGATGTTGCTCTTGGCTGGGTGCCTGCAGCAGCCCAAATCCAGCCCTGGGGAGTGTTTAGCACAGGGGTCATCCTGGCAGCCAGGTTGTGAGCTCAATATGGGCACCTATGGGTGCTCCTCTGCCTCGGCCCCACTCCTTGGTGCCCAGCGAGGATTGCTCTGAGTCCCACAGAGAGCAGAGGGGACCGTGGGGTCTGGCCTGCTCCCCACACCTTGGGCCAGCTCCAGAGCAGTGGCTTGGAAAATTGCTGGTGTGGTGGAGCTGAGGCTGGGAGCAAAGAGAAGCCTGAAGCAAATATTTCCAGTGGTTTATTGGGCAAGCTGGGCACAGTCCCAGCAGGGGAAGATTAGGCTGCCAATGGGGGGTGGATGCTGTGGCTGTCCCCTGCCTGCATGGGAACATCTATCCCATGGAGCCTGTGGGGTCAGGGGTGTGTTTCTTAGCTGCCTGAGGACCACATGGAATGCAGAGGAGCATGGTTTGGGGGGCTACAGCCGTGTTTGGGGGTGCACAGAGGAGACAGTGGCAGTGCGATGGGGTGGGGATGGAAAAAGTGGTTGGGGTGCTTGGGGCAGGCTGGGCTTGGTCACCTCCACCATGTGCACATCCACCTGGTGTGAGAGATAATGGGGCTGAGCTCCAAGCTGCCCATGCAGTGCCAGGATGGGAGGCAGCAGCTCTGCCTTGTGTTCAGCTCCTGTTGCATAAGTGCTGGCGTCGCTGGCAGACACAGTCTGTGCAGCCAGCCCAGACACAAACAGCTCCAGGTCGAGGCTGAATCTGCCTTGATGGCATCTCTGGTGACACCAATGGGGACAGACCCCCCACGGGAGCAATGGGGACTGTCGGGGTGACACTGCCAGTGGGTGCCATGGGGATGGGGGTGTTGGAGCCTTAGTGTCGGAGCTCAGTGCAGGGTCTGCCTGTCCCCATAGGCAGGTGTTTCCCCATGGGCTGCCCCCAGCCTTCACCCTCATCCTCACCTTGCTGCTGAAGAAGAACAGCACCGGGGAGCACTGGTACCTCTTCCAGGTCACCGACCGGCAGGGCTACCCCCAGGTATGGCCCTGGGGTGGTGGGACACACTGGTGGCGAGGGGACAGCTGGGAGCCATCCCCGAACACGGTGTTGTCCCCTCTCTGCCCAGCTGTCCCTGGCCGTGCACGGCCCCGAGAAGAGCCTGGAGTTTCAGGCCAGGGAGCTGGGGCCCGGGTTCACCAGCGCTGTCTTCGCGGGGAAGGCCGTGGCATCCCTGTTCGACGGGAGGTGGCACAAGGTGGCAGTGGCCGTGAAGAGCCGCTCCATCTCCATCCACCTCGACTGCGCCTCCATCTCCTCCAAGCCGCTGGCACCTTGGCGGGCACTGACCCCGGAGGGCAATGCTTTCCTGGGGCTGGATGCTGTGCGTGGCACCCCGGTCCGGGTGAGTCCCTGGGCAGGATGCAGGATCTGGCCCTGCTGGCAGTGTAGGATCCGTCTCTGCTTGCCCCTGACCTGCCACCCCCTTCCCCCTGCAGTTCGACATCCAGCAAGCTCAGATCTACTGTGATGCGGAGCTGGCCAGGCAGGAGGGGTGCTGCGAGATCTCAGCCAGTGGGGTGAGTCCTTCCCAGTCCTGGGCAGGCCCTGCCATTGGCCAGAGGGGAAACTGAGGCATGGCGAGGTCAGGTCTCTTAGCCAGAGCTGCCCTGTGCGTCACCCTGGTGGCCAGTGATGCCAGGCAGCTCTCCACCAGTCCAGAGATGTCCCTTGATGCCCGTCCCCATGGCCAGTGTGGGGCACAGTGTGGGATGCATCCCTCCTGAGCCACACAGTGTGCTCAAGCAAGGATGGGGCTTCTGGTTCCCATGCCAGCAGCCTCCATGACCCCCCTGTCTCCCGGCAGTGCCTCACAGAAACGCCCAAGACCCGTCGGCAAGCGGAGCTGATGCAGAGCAGCAACCTCATCGAGATCTCACCACAGGCTGAGGGCCGGGTGTACACCCGCTGCTTCTGCCTGGAGGAGCCGCTGGGCACGGTGAGCTTGGGCATCCCTCTGGCATCCCTCCCTCCTGCATCCCTCTGGCATCCCTCCCGCAGCCTGGCACAGGTCCCCAGCCTGGCGCAGGTCCCCAGGTGCTCCCTGCCCTGCAGAGTGGGCAAATGCTCTGTTGCCACAACGGGTGCCTGGTGCTGCTGAGCCGGCAGCCACGTTGCTCCAGCCCCTGGAAAAGCCCTGCCTCATATTTTCCACTGTGTCAGGTTCTGTGTGAGGGGAGTGAGGGAGTTGGCGAGGTCCAGATGCTGGGTAGTGGGGGAGGGAGGGTACAGCTCTTGCAGCCCCCCACCACTCACCTGCACTGGCTGAGCTGCCTTCTTGGGGCTCAGACCGAGGCTGGTGTCACCCAGGTGTGCCCCAAGGAGGATCACCCAGGGGTGCACAGGCAGGTAGCACCCATGGGTGCTCTTTGCTCTCCACAGGAGCCAGCGAAGACCTCGGGAAGGACTGGCCTGAAGGGAGATCGTGTGGAAAAGGTGAGGGGAGGTGACAGAGGGTGTCCCAGCCTGGCTGTCCCAGTCTCAATGCGCTCAGCTTCCTCCCACCAGTGCCAGTTCTGTGGACCCACCCACGCCCCAGGCTGGGTCTGTCCCCACTGTGTTCAGGAACTTACTGCTGCTGCCAGAGCTGCTGGGCCGCCTGCAGAAGCAGCTGCTCTGCTCCCCCAAGCAGGAATGGAGGCCCCAGTTAACTCGCCGCCGCTGCTGGAGCGATCCCAGCCATGGCCAAGGGCCTCTTTGTTCCCTCCAAGCGTCTCCGGAGTGCTGCCAGAGCTGGGAAGCGTCTCCAATGCACCCCGGACCCAACCCCTGTGTGGCCCCATCCCCCTGGGGCTGCTGTGTCCCCATGGTGGGACCCTGCTGGGGATCCCCGGGGTGCAGATCAGGTCCAGCAGTGTGGGCTGGGGGTTGCAGAGGCTACGAGCCTGCCTGGCTTTGCTTCTCATGCTCTGCTTTGTGTCACTTCCCCGTGGGGTGACAAGGGACACCAGGCAAGGGGATGAAGTATGGGGCTGGGAGACTGGAGCCCCAGGGAGGCTGTGCTCAGCCCTGCTGGCACCATCACCTGGGTGTGGGGTTTGGGCAGCCCCATCCTGCCTGTCCTCTATTCCATGGGAACATGCTGGAGCAGCATCTGGTTTGACCTGTCAGAACTGTGGTCAAGCCACAGAGACGCAGGGAGAGGGGGGTGCCAATCCAGTGCTCCCCTCACCCCCCTGGGCACATGGCACAGGGGAAACGCTGTCCTGGTTTTGCCCTTCTCTGCCCCAGACACACCCCTGTGCCCACAGGCACCACAGGAGAGGTGCTGCTGGGTGAGCCCCATGTGTTTGGGGTGCCCAGGGGAGCAGGGCAGTGGGTGGTTCAGGGTTGGGGGTGCTGTGGGCAGTGTGTGGAGCTGGTACAAGCCACTGTCCCTGTCTCTTCCAGTGCCCACCCTGCTCGCCACAGATGGCCCCAGCAAACGTGAGTGCCACTGGTAGCACTGGGATGTGCTGGCAGGAGATGGGGACCACAGGCTGGGCTGTGGGCTGGGGATGGCAAAAGCCACCAGGGTGCTGGTTCAGGGGTGTCACCCACTGCTACACCATCACTGCCAGCCCACCATGACCTGCAGCTTCTGGCCCGGGACCCTGGCTGTGGGAAAAGTCTCTGATCCCTTCCAGATGTGGCCCCATTCCCATGGCAACCTCTGGTTGGAGGCTTGGGGCAGATGGCAGGGGGATGGTGGGTGATTTGGGACCCCATATGGGGTCTATCCCCAGGGCAGTTGGGGACAGGGTGTTGGGAGGATGAGGATGGGGCTCTCTCCTGCTGCCGCTTGCAGGACACCTCTCTCCTCTCTCCCCAGGTCACGCTTGGTCCCCCGGGTCCCAAGGTAGGTTTGTCACCCTCTGGGATACACCAAGCCCAGCTCCAGCAGGGATGTGGCCCCATAAACCCTCAGCTGCAGCTGGAGGATCCGTGCCCAGGAGCTGGGGGTCCCGCTGTGGGCACACACAGGGACAAAGGGTCACCCCCTGTCCCCATCTGGTCACCCTTCTCTTGCAGGGCGGGAAGGGCGAGCGCGGTGTGGCCGGTGTCACGGGCAGCAAGGGGGAGAAAGGCGAGCGTGTGAGTGTCCCTGGCTCTGCTCGGGCATGGACCCCCCTGCCCTGGGGGTGCTCCCTATGGGGGGTCCCTGGCACATGGGGGTCCTCTTGCTCCTACCCCCCATTTCCCCCCATCCTTGGCCATGGCCAGGCCCCTTATCATCCTCTCCCCCTCCCCAGGGTGCTGACTGTGTACGCACCCACCCTGCTGGCCCTGTGCAGGTGAGACCCCCCCTGAACCCTCTGCATACCCCCGACCCTGGCTCTGCTGATCCCTCTCACTCCTCTCCCTTCTCTTCCCCCCTCAGTGTGCTGAGGGGCCGCAGGGTGAGAAGGGGCAGCGTGGAGAGGTGGTAAGTGACTCTCTCTGGGTGGGGATGTGATGGGGGGACCCAGTGATGCCCACCCTGCCACATCTCCTGTGTACCTTGGGCTGGGGCGGGGGGTGTCTGTCCACGGGGAGACAGCTCTGTGGGTGTTGGGGAGGTGAAAGGAGAGGTGGTGTGGGCAGAAGCAAGCCCTGGGGGAGCCCACCCATGGGCATCTGCATGAGCTCACCTGTGGGCACCCACTTTTCCCACTGTTCCCACCCAGGGGCTCCCGGGCGCAGCTGGTAGCGATGGGCAGAAGGTAAGTCCAGCCCATCCGTGAGTCCTGGGATGGCACCAAAGATGCCAGGACCTGTCGGTGCCAACCCAGGCAGCACAGGAGGTGACATGGGTGACGTTCATCTGTCCCACAGGGCCAGAAGGGTGAGAAGGGCGACGGGGGACTGCAGGGCAAGCCGGGGCGCCCGGGACGTGATGTGAGTAGTGCTGGGTGGTACCTGGGCATCCCTTGGGGCACCCTTTGGGCAGCAGGGGGTGGCTGCCAGACCAGCCTGGCCCAGGGTGTGCACACTGCTGCACAGGAGTAGCCTTCACACCCTGGTCCTCTCCCCGCAGGGCCGGCCTGGAGAGATCTGTGTGGTGGGCCCCAAGGGCCAGAAGGTAAGTGAGGGTTTGGGGGTGAGTGGGTGGGAGCTGGGGCACCCGGTGGCAATGCTGGCACTGATACCTCTTCATCCTTGGCTTGCAGGGTGACCCTGGGCTTGTTGGACCTGAGGGGCTGGCTGGTGAGCCGGGACCCCCAGGGAAGCCGGGCTCTCCAGGGATTGGCTTTCCAGGGAAGCCGGTAAGGACCCCGGTGCTGTGTGGCAGTGCCCAGATGGCATCACCGTCTTGGCACGTGGTGGCTGCAGATGGGTGTCACCAAGTGATGGGTCTGGCTGGCCAGGGTGCTTGGTCAGAGCTAATGCCATCTTGTCTCCTTTTCAGGGTGACCCTGGTGGCCCCCCAGGTCCAAAGGGAGAAAAGGTGAGTTGGGAAAGGGTCCTGGGCACCCCTCATGGTGCCAGGAGCCCCCAGCTGGGGCTGGACCTGCTGTGCCTGAGTCGGTGCCGCTGGCCAGGCAAGCTGGGTGGCCAAGGGCTTGGACTGTGGGGCAGGAACCCCACTTGGTGGGGTGGGAAGGGTGGCCCGGGGGTGCTGGGGATGCCCAAGGGCTGCGGATTTCTCAGGTTCTTCTGCTTCTGGCCCCAGGGCAGCTCCGGAGCTCCTGGACCCGGAGGATCACCTGGGACACCCGTGAGTACCATGAACCTGGAGCCAAAGCCCGGGGTCAGGGACAGAATTCTTGGCTCGGGGTCGGGGCTGCTTGGCCAGAGAGATGCTGGGATCTGAGCCCAGGCCCCAAGAGGGGTTTGTGAGAACCAGTGGCTCCTTCAGGGCTACGACTGTCCCGTGCTGTGGTTTGTGGCATGGGTTGGGGATGCTGGGGGGCACTGCCAGGGCCTCGGGACTTCCTGAAGCAGCCCTGTCCCTCCTCTTCCTCCCACAGGGACCCCCCGGCAACCTGGGGCCAAAAGGAGACAAGGTGGGTGCAGGGTGATGGGAGGGGGGCTGTGCCATGGCTGATGGGCGCAGCAGGCCCCTGGTACAGCTCCACAACTCTGCCCATCCCCTGGGCTCGGGGTTGCTTGGGGCATCTTGGGGGACACCCCGAGGACCCCCCAGCCCAGGGCTGTGCCTCACTGTCCCCGTGGGCAGGGTGAGCCATGCGAGGTGTGTCCCACCATCTCCGAGGGGATGTTTGATGCCATTGGTCTGCCTGGCAAGCCGGGACCCAGGGGAGCACCCGGAGAGCCTGGCAAGGATGGGGTGTCGGTGAGTCTGAGCCCGGGGCTGGCAGGGGGGAGGGCAGAGCAGGGTCTCATCTCAGCACCCCTAATGCTTCTTCTTTGTTCCCCTCTATGCAGGACAGACCCGGCCCCATGGGACCCAAAGGGGACAGGGTAGGTGACACGGGGCTGAGGGGTGGGTTGGCTCACCCCAGAGGGAGCAGGGGGACACCGGGCACCATCCTGGCAGTACCCAGCCCAGCTCCTCTGTTTCCTTCCCAGGGAGATCCTGGCATCCATGGGATGAAAGGGGAAAAGGTGAGTGTCCATCCCTCAGTGTCCCCCAACACACTGCTCAGGGTGCACCCCCCATGCCCCCTCTGAGCCATGGTGCTCTCTCCATGTCCTTGCAGGGGGACTCCTGCCTGTCCTGTGACCCCCGTGTCCTCGCCGCGCTGCTGCGGGCTCCTGACGGGCTCCAGGGTGATCCAGCAAGGGTGAGTACACGGGACTGAGCCCCCTCCCATGCCAGGGGCACCCTGGCCACCCTGGGGCTGTGTGGGCACTGGGTCTAACCACGTGGGGTGCTCAGCAGGGTGAAGTCGGGCTCCCTTCACTGGCTGGCATCAAGGGTGAGAAGGTGAGTGAGCCCAACTCCCACCCCTCCCCTTTCTGCACCCCCCTGGTGGGGCTGGAGCAGCCTCGGCTTCCTCAGGGCCCTGATCCTGACCCTGATGTCTTGCAGGGGGATGGCGGCCAGGAGGGACCCATGGGCAGAGCAGTGAGTGGGGGTGCAGGAGCACTGGGCGGGGGGGGGTGCTGGGGGCTGTAGTCTCACCCCTGCTGTGGTTTCTGGGCTCAGGGGCTCCCCGGAGACAAGGGTGACCCAGGCGTGCGGGGGCTCAAAGGAGAGAAGGTGAGACCTGCAATGGGGACCCCCCCCTCCCCTCCCCATCCATGAACCCTCCCCCTCTGAGACCTGTGCAACTCATCACGCCCTGAGATGGGGAGAGCACCCCCACAGTGCTCTGGTCCCCGGTGCCACCAGGACATCCCCTCCACAGGGTGAGCCGTGTGGGCAGTGCCCTCTCGTGCCACAGGCCCTCGAAGGGGCAGCGACGGTGCTGGCTGTGCCTGGACCACCGGGGCAGAAGGGCTCAGGTGGCCCCCCGGGCAAAGCGGTGAGTGCCCCCCACGCTGGCAGGTGCCCGTTCTGGGGGATGCTCTGGCCTGACCCCTCCCTCCCTTCCTTCAGGGCAGACCTGGCGACACTGGGCAGAAGGGACAGAAGGTGAGAGGGGCTGGGGAGGGGGCTCCAGTGGGACTGGGGGTGGTGGAATGGGCTGTGACCACCCTGGGCTGTGAGTCTCCCTGCTCAGTGCCACCCTTGTCCCCTCTCTTTGCCAGGGGGATGCGGGTAGCCCTGGGGACCCGGGCATCCCAGGCATGGCTGGTGTTCCTGGACTGTCTGGTGAGCCTGGTATCAGGGGTCCAGCCGGCCCCAAGGGCGAGAAGGTGAGACCCCCATCCTTGTGTGGGGACCCACCTGTCACCGTGGCGTCCCCCACCCCCTCCATCCCTCACCCAGCCTGACCTCCCCTCCTGTGCCCCCTCCTCTGCAGGGAGATGCCTGTGAGCTCCATCCCAGTCCTGCTCCACACTGGGACATCTCGAACATGGCTGGCATCCCGGGAAAACCTGGGGCCAAAGGGGACCAGGGCCCCCCTGGCATCGGCCAGCCAGGCAGACCTGTGAGTGCCCCCTCCCCATGGTGCCCAGGGTGCCCACTCAGGGGAAGGGTGCTGACCCTGGTGTGTTTTAGGGGAAGCCAGGACTGCCTGGGGTTCAAGGCCCCATGGGGCTGAAGGGGCTGCAGGTGAGTGGGGCTGTGGGGGGCTGGGTATGGGGAGGGGCTTGGGGCTGCTCATTATCCCTTTGTCTCCTCAGGGTGAGCCAGGACCAAGGGGAATTGGCCAGCCAGGGCCACAGGTGGGTGTGTGGGGTGCCCGTGCTGTGCCATGCCAGGCCGTGTCACATCATGCTGTGCCATGTCATTTTGTGCCATGCCAGCTGACTCTGCCAACTCTCACACTGTTTGTTATTCCCAGGGAGAGCCTGGGAGCACTGGACCACCTGGGACACCAGTAAGTAGCCCATAGTAGGCTGCCCCCCAGTTCCTGCAAGTGAGGGGATCACGTCCCTGTAGCATCATCCCCTGCCCCTGGTGCAGGGTCCTGGCCAGGACACCCTGGGGCAGTGGGTGGGCAGGGGGCTGCTGGGGAAAGCTGACAATCCCCCCTCCTGCCTCCAGGGCCCCCCCGGACCTCAGGGACCCCCAGGGATGGCGGCAGAGAAAGGTGCCAAGGTAAGGGAGCATCCCCCAGCCGTCCCTGCTCTCTCTGTCCCCCACTCCTGCTGTCCTCCCTCTGCAGGGATCTCCGGGACCCAAAGGTGCTGTGGGACCCCCTGGGCCACCAGGAACCAGCATCACAGGCCCACCAGTAAGTCCTGCCCTTCAGGATGGGCACTGCCATCCTTCCCTGACCTGTCAGTGCCAGGAACTGAGCTTTCTCACCCTCCTCTTCCTTGCAGGGCCCTGAAGGGCAGCGAGGGCTCCCCGGGGTGCCCGGGTCCAGCGGGCAGCCGGTACGTAGGGAGGGTGTTGGAGGGGCTATGCCTGAGTGCTGGCATCAGTGCCATGCATGAGTGCCAAGCTGTGCCCAGCCCAGTCACGAGTGGGGGGCACAGGTGGGCCACCCAGTACCCCTTGCTAATGCCCATCTGCTTTCTTCCTCATAGGGAGAGAAGGGCACCCAGGGTGAGAAGGTGAGTCAGTACCCCCTGTGCCACCCCCCACCCTCCTTGCTACCCCATCACCCACTCTGCCCTCACCCCTTCCCTCTCTCTGCAGGGAGACCCCGGGGAATGTGCCTGCCCAGCTGGCACCCGCCAGGACCCCAGCTACGCCGGGATGCCGGTGAGCAGCACAACCACCCACGGGCATCCCCTGGCTCTACTTCACCCGCCACTGATCATTCTCCCCCTTCTCTCATCCCCAGGGAGCCCCAGGACTCTGGACTGGGATGTCCTGGCAGCCACAGCCAGGCCCACAGGTGGGTGCTGCCCACGCTGTGCTGTGCCAACCAACCTCTCCTTCGAGACCACCTCACTCCCTGCCTCTCTCTCTTTGTGTCTTGGGGTGTCACAGGGTCCCCCTGGAGCCCCCGGACCCCCCGGTCCTCCTGGTGCCCCAGGACGCCAGGTGAGTGATGGGTGATGGGCCAGTGGTGGGCAAACGGGCATCAATACCGCCCAGCTTGTAGCACAGGGATTGAACCTTCCCACTCTCCTGGACTTCAGGGGATTCCAGGACACAACGGATTGCCAGGACTGCCTGGACCAGCGGGGGATCTGGTAGGTGGTGGCTGTGCCCGTGGTGGTGGCTGTGCCCATGCCAGCTCCCCCCACAGCCACCCATCGTGCCCCCCCATGGCACAGTGACCGTCTCCTTCCCCCCACATCTCTTCCAGGGCCCGCTGGCCATCATGGCCGAGAGGAACATCGAGGTGCTGAAGGTGAGAGTGGGGATGGGCATCTTCCTGATATGGGTTGTGCCCGGGGGACCCTCAGACCCACGGGGTGCCTCTGACTCCCTGTCTCCTCCCAGACCCTCTGCGGGGACTGTGCCCAGCTGCAGGCAGCCTTTGAAGCACCCAGCAGTGTCAAGGGGCAGAAGGGGGAGGGGGGCATGCCAGGAGCCCCTGGCAGCGAGAACTGTGCCCGCGTGAGTATCTGCTCAGCTTTGGTTGGAATCCCAGTGCTCAGAATCCGCTGGTCTTGGTGGATTTTGGGGTGAAGCACAGAGATGCTCCCAAACATCAGCTCGCGTGGCTGCAGGTGCTTGCAGGGCTGGGCACGCTTTGGGCACACTGGTCTTGCCCAGCACCCAGCTACACTTCCATCCACAGCTGCCAGCTGCCTGCTTGGGAGGGTGATGGGCTTGTCCCATGCACAGGAGGGTGTGGGCTGGAGCAGCAGGTGATGAGTACCCGAGGGGTGCAGGTTGTAGGGCTCTGTGCCCTGCCGTGTCCACCATACCCCATGGCTCCTCCAGCACATCCCTGCAGGGAATCCCTGGGTGACTCTGGGGTTTTCTTCCAGTGCTTTGCCCAGTTCCCAAGAGAGGAGGAGGCTCGGGTGAGTGAACCATACACTGTGCTGCCCAGTGCCCTCCCCCTGCCCCTGAGGCTGAGCTGCCACCTGCTCTGGCTCCCTAATCCCCAGGGTGCTGCTGGGGTGGTCCCTGCAGGGGCAGGACCTGGCACCATACCCGTGTTGCGGGAGCAACTGGGGCTTTGGGGAGCAGAGGCTGCTTTGGGGGGCATTTGGTGGGGCTTGGCCGGGCTCAGCTCTGGTTCCTGACCTGTCCCCTTTCCTCGCAGGGTGACAGCCCTGACCCAGACTGTGCGGGTGACCCCGGGCTGCCGGGTGCCCCGGGCATCCCTGGCGAGAGAGGCGAGCAGGTGAGTGCTGTCCCTGCTCCTCTGCCCCCTCCCATTGCCTTCCCAGTGGCTGTGAGGACCGTGGCTGGTCCCTCAGTGCCCCTTGGAGCTGGAGCAGGGCCAGGTGTCTGTGTCCATGCCATGGTCACACCAAACACACCCATCTCTCCCCAGGGCTCACCAGGACAGCGGGGACCCCCGGGACCACCTGGACCCATCGTAAGTACCCCTGCCCGGGGCTGGGGGCTATGAAGGCATCACAATATGGTCCAGGAAGGGGCTTGGAGCCCCTCCCTCAAATTGCAAGTTGCCAAGGGGCCTCTGTGCCCTGCCCTGAGGCCACAGTGATGGGCAGAGGGCCAGGGCTGTGGCGAGGTGGAGGTGCAGAGTGGCACAGCTGCTCCCGGAGAGGCTGGAGACGGAGGCGAAGGCGCTGCCAGTCTGGAGATGGAGCAGGAGCCCAGTTTGGTGGGAAGATGAGGCCAAGCCACCCCATGCCCAGGCGCTCTGCTCAGCCCAGGCTCCTGGGTGCTGTTTCCAAGCTGTGATCTCCCTGTTTCTCCCTTCAGGGCCCCCCAGGCTTTCCTGGAACGCCTGGCGCACCCGGACTGCCCGTAAGAACACAGCACGGCTCTGCTCTGTGCCCTCTGTTGCTGCCGCTTGGTTTGGCTGTGTCCCCTGTCCATGTCCCCCCCGGGAGCAGCCGCAGACCAGCTGCTGCCCCCTCCCCTTTCACCACATCTCCATCCTCCCATTTTCACCTCCTCCATCCCCACGCTGGGGGGCTCAGCAGGCTCAGGAGTGATCTTCCCGAGCTCAGGGACCTAGCGCTGGCACTTGGTGCAGCTGCCCCTGGTGCCCTGTGGTGGGACCCTCACCACCTTGGGACCTGGGGATGGCTGCAGACCCTGGGCTGGCTGGGCTTGGCCACTCTAGGTGTGTCATGGAGCTGCTGCCCCAGCTTGGTGCCCATGGCTCCTTGCAGCTCCCAGGGGCTCGGCTGGGGGCACTGCATGGGCACCTATGGCACTTGGGGCCAGGAGGATCCTCCTGTGCAGCCAGTGCTGCCTGGTCTCCTCCTTCCCTGGTCCCTGACTCCTTTGGGGTCAGTCAACCTCCACCATCATCATCATCTCCATCATGATCTTCATCTCCATCTTGATGTCCATCTTCATCCTCATCTTCATCCTCCTCCCACCCGTGCTGTCTCCTGGCACGAGGCAGTGGTGGGGCTGTGCCCATGGCTCTCGGAGGGTTCTGCCCTCCCTTGCCTGCACCAGTCGTGTTCTGCTCCTGTCCCTTTGTCCACTAATGTCACTGTAACACCCAGGTCTCTGTGGGTCTCTGTGGATCTCTGTGGGTCTCTGTGGGTCGTTGCTCTGCAGTGTGTCAGTGTCTCCTGTCCCTCAGCACCACATTGCTCCACTAACCCACCCCACCATTCCCAGGACTTGGAGCCCAGGGGCTCCCAGATGTCACCTGTCACTGGCACACCCTGGGAGGACGGGGAGGCAGCAGGTGGCACCAGGCTGGAGCTGTGTGAAGTGTGTCCCAGGCTGCTGGCAGCTGGGCACCCACACAGCCCCCCCAGGGATGAGCTTTCCACAGCCCCATGACACTGGGGCCACAGCATGGGTGGCACAGGCAGCAGGGATCTGTGTCTGGGTGTGGCAGTGCCCGGCCATGCTCAGGCATTGAGCCTGGTGTACATGGCTGGTGCTAGGGGTGCAGGGCACCCAGCTGGGTGACAAGCAGGTCCTCCCTGGTGCCCAGAGGTGCTGGGCAGGCTGATGGAGATCACAAACCTTGTGGACAGTGCCCAGGTCCTTGTGCTCTGCCCGGCTGAGGTGCCAGGTGGGCACAGCCCAGGGCAGTGGCTGCAGGAGACTCCCCTGCAGCTCCTCTCTTCTCCCTCTGAAGGGTCTCCAGGGGGAACGTGGCCCTGCTGGGCTTGCTGGAGCCAAAGGGGAGCCGGTGAGTGGTGTGGGAGGAAGGGACAGTGGGGACACTGGTGCCCTGTGGGTTTTGGGCACCTGGCTGGGGGGGCACTGCAGGTAGCTCAGCATTGTTCTCCTCCTGCACAGGGACCTCCAGGACAGCCGGGCTACCCTGGTGCAACGGGCCCCCCCGGCCTTCCCGTGAGTACCACAGAGAGCCTGGCAACATGTGCCAGCCCCCAGCCACCTCCTGTGTCCCCATGTCCCTCCCTGTCACTCGTTGGGGCCCATCTGTGCCCCCTCTGACCACCCACCTCCCATCCATGTCCCATCTGTGCCCCATGCTCATCCCCTGTCCTGCTCACCCCCTTCCTTCCCCAGGGCAGCAAAGGAGAGCGAGGCTACGTGGGTCCCCCTGGGGAGAAAGGGGAGCTGGTGAGTCCCTCAGGGTTGTGCTCTGGGAGCAGTGGTGCTGGGGGCTCTCCCAGGTGCCCCCCTCACGATTGGCACCGGGGCTGGGCTCCTTCCAGCCACATCCATCTGACCCTTTTGCTCCCCTTCCCAGGGACCCCCCGGCTTGGATGGTCTCCCCGGTCCCACGGGGCCAGCGGTAGGTGCCCACTCTCATCAGCCTCCCAGGGGGCTGTGGGGAGGGCAGGGGGGTGTCTGTGGGTGCAGTGAGGTGATTCTCACCCACCTCCCCCCATGTCTCCACAGGGACCGAGGGGTGAGCGCGGGCTCCCGGGCAGTGCTGGCGAGAAGGGGGACCAGGTGAGTGTCCCTGAGGGGTGGGGTGTCCCTGGCACCCCCAGTGGGCAGGGTGCGGCCGTTGGGGGCCAGCTCAGCTCTCGTCTCTCCGCAGGGTTTCCAGGGCCAGCCCGGCTTCCCGGGGCCACCGGTGAGTAAATCCCACCAGGGCTTTTGGGAGGTCCCACCGGGGTTCTCCCACTGTGATACCACCACCTCACTCAACACCCCTCTTCTTTTTAGGGGCCCCCTGGCTTTCCAGGGAAGGTTGGTCCAGCTGGGCCACCCGGGCCTGTGGCTGAGAAGGTGAGTGCTGTGGGTGAGTGCCACTGGCACGTGGTGGCACCGCTCATCCCTTGGGCTGCTGGCCAGGTTTGGCCCCTGCTCTCTGGGGTGGCTGAAAGGTGCCAAGCCCCAGCTGCTCCTGTAACCTTCTGTGACCCTTGCAGGGCAGCGAGGGCATGCGTGGCCCTACAGGGATGCCAGGACCCCCTGGACCTCCCGGACCCCCAGGCATCCAGGCAAGACCCTCTCCTCATGCCACCCTTGGGGACCAGAGAGGACAGAACAGTATCATGGTGGTTCTGGGGACCTGGCTGGACTCGCTCCCCAGGGATCCCCAGAGCCCCTCAGTATGAACCACCCTGTGACACCATCACCTTGTCCCTGTAGGGCCCTGCTGGCTTGGAAGGACTGGATGGCAAGGATGGCAAGCCAGGGCTGCGGGTGAGGCTCCAGAGCATTCCCAGGTCCTGGCCACCCTGTGACCCACCCCCCAGGACATCCCCAAACCATGTTTCTTCCTTTCCAGGGTGACCCCGGACCCCCTGGGCCACCAGGAATGATGGGTCCTCCGGTGAGTGAGATTTCCTTGTGCCCCCTCCCCATTTCTCCATGGCTGGCATGTCCCTACAGCCAGAACTAGGTGTCCCCTGAGCCAGGACTGTCCCTCCCAGGGTTGCTGAGCCCAGGGGGGTGGGAGGGCATCCTCCCAGCTCAACACTGCAAGTCGGGGTCCACACTGGACACCAGAGTTGGGGTCACCTGCCTTACATCTCCTCATGGGAGCCAGGACCTCCCATCCCCAGCTTTTTCTCCCTCCAGGGCTTCAAGGGGAAGACAGGACACCCAGGTCTCCCAGGACCGAAGGTGAGCGATGGTGGCACTGGGGGACACTCGGTGGTGACACAGCTCCTGGGGACCTCAGTCTAGGGTCAGGGTGTCCACGATCTCCTTTCATCCTTTTAGGGTGACTGTGGCAAACCTGGCCCCCCAGGGAGCACAGGCCGGCCAGGAGCGGAGGTGAGTGGGTGAGTGGGTGCAGAACCCCTGAGCTGGAAGGGTCCTGTGCCCCTCCCTCATCGTACTGCTTTCCTCAGGGTGACCCTGGACCCATGGGACCCCAAGGCCGGCAGGGACCCCCGGGGCTCATTGTAAGTTGGACCTGCTCCCCAGGGCACACCAGCACGGTGCCCATTGTGGGGTCTCCCTCTGGGCAAGGAGCAGGGGGCATCACCCACAGCCAGCCCCCAGCTGACACCCCTCTCTCTGCCCCCAGGGTCCCCCTGGCAGCCCAGGGCAGCCAGGTCCTGCTGGTCTCGCCGGAGTGGTGAGTACTGGCCTGGCGAGGGGTGGGTGCCATGGAGAGCAGATTTGGGGGTCACTGTCCCCACCCTGTGGTGCCTCCGATGCTCCCAACTCCCTCCTGCCTCCCTGCAGGGGCTGAAGGGTGAGCGGGGCTCCGCGGGTGAGAGAGGCCTGCCAGGGATGCCAGGACAGCCAGGACCCCCGGGCCACCCGGGCCCACCGGTGAGTGCAGTGGGGAGTGAGGGGTGGCACTGAAGATGGCACCACAACTGTCACTGTCTCACTCTGCCCTGCTTTGGTTACACAGGGGGAGCAGGGACCAGATGGACCCATTGGTAAAGAGGTATGAGCACAGGCTCTGTGGCTTCTCCTGCCCCATGGTACCCAGAGCTGGATCGTGGCATCCTCCCAGCTGTGGTGGTCTCAGGGTGCCCAGGTCAGGGACATCCCTGCCACCCCCTCTGTGTCTCCCCAGGGTCCCCCAGGAAAACCTGGCACTGCTGGTCCAGCTGGACAGAAGGTGAGGGCAGAGCCCAGCTGTGCCCCCCCAGCAACACTCAGGACGGGAGGTGCTCGTGCTGAGCCTGTCCCTCTCTGCAGGGTGAAGCTGGATCTCCTGGCGAGAGGGGCTACCCCGGGGAGAAGGGCAGAGCCGGAATGCCTGGAGGGCCAGGAAAAAGTGGCTCCATGGGCCTCGTGGGGCCACGGGGGCCTGCGGGAGAGAGGGGTCTCCCCGGCTCACCAGGACCTGCAGGCACCCCCGGGCTACCAGGTCCCCCAGGGATGATGGTAAGGAGGTGTTGGCCGGGGTGCAGGACCTGGTGCCCCATTGGGCTCCGTGACAATGGCCCCTCATGTGTGTCCCCCAGGGAGACTTGGTGAACTATGATGAGATCAAGAGGTTCATCCGGCAGGAGCTGAACAAGATGTTTGATGGTAACAGAGTAGGGGGGCAGGGACCAGTTGCACCCTGGCATCGCCTGGTCACCTGGCCACTGGCATCACCAGGCTGAGCTGCCACCTGTGCCCGCAGAGCGCATGGCCTATTACACCTCACGGATGCAATTCCCTGTGGAGATGGTGGCATCCCCAGGGAGACCCGGTCCCCCAGGGAAGGATGGGCTGCCCGGCCGGCCAGGACCCCCAGGCTCCCCAGGGATGCCAGGGCAGATCGGCAGAGAGGGGCGGCAGGGAGTGCCAGGCATGAGGGGTAAGTGCTGCTCCCCAGGGCATTCCTGGTGTTCCCAAGTGCCTCTGGTGCCAGGGGTCTCACCCTCCCCTCCCATCCCTCTCTTTTCCAGGCGAGCCAGGTGCCAAAGGAGAGAAAGGAGAGAAAGGAGTGGGCGTGATGGGGGACAGCGGCCCCCCGGGACCCCCGGGTGAGCCTCTTCCCTCTGTGTGGCCACCAGCCCCATGCTGGAACTCACTGCCAGCCCCACACCCTGCCACCTTCCTCATTTTCTCCGTCTCTTCCAGGTCCCCAGGGGCCACCAGGCTACGGGAAGATGGGCCCTCCAGGCCCCATGGGACAGCAGGGCATCCCCGGCATCCCTGGCGCCCCAGGTGCCACGGGGCAGCCGGGCAAGACGGGGCACTGCAGCCCGGCGGAGTGCCTGGGAGCCGTGCCCCTGGAGCAGCCCCTCTTCCAACCCAAGAACGTCAAGGGTCCCTTCGGCTGAGGGGTCTCCCCATGCCCCCCGTGCCACCCGTGCCCCCCGCCTTTGCTGTTAATATTGTTTCCCCGCTGTGCCGGGGGCTGTGCCTGTCCCGGGCGGGGTGCGGGTGGAGGGTGCGGGTGTTGTACAGCTCTGTCGTGATTGTGAGGGCGGGTGGATCCTGCCTGGCCAAATACACCCGTGCTGGTGCCTCCTGCCTCCTCGCTTGGCCGCGGGATGGGTCCCTGTCCCCAAGGGATGCTGCTCTGCACAGTCCCCAGCTGGGGGCACGGTGCCCCTGAGCCCCTACTTGCTCCACAGCCTGATGGGGGCGGATCCTGGTGAGATCCCAGCCCTGATCTCTGGGGATTCCAGCCCTGCCCCTGGGGGAATCCCGAGCCGGTTGCTGGGGAGATCCCAGTCTCCATCCATGACCTGCGGGGAACCGAGCCCTGACTCTTGCGAGATCGCAGCTCTGATCTTGGGGAGAGCTTAGCCGTGTTCCCGGGCTGATCCCGGCCCTGCCTCTGGAGTCATCCCGGACCGGTTCCCGGGAAAGATCCTGGTCCTGCTCCAGCGCGATCCCTCCCCTGCTCCTGCACTGATCCCGGGGGGATCAGATGTGGACCCCACCACCCCTATCTTGTGCCATCGCCGCTTTAAGCCCCACCCGGGCGCGACACACCCATCTCCGGGGGGCGGGGTCTCCGCGCGTCTCAGCCAATGAGCATACGCGTCCTCCGTGACGTCAACGATAAGGGGCGGGGCCCGAGGGACCGGGAGCGGTGTCATGGCGGCGTATCCGGGGCAGGTGGGGCCGCGACGGGGCCGGGACGGCGGGGGCCGGGCCTGGGGAGGGTTGTGGGGGGCGCGGAGGGAGGGCAGAGGGAGCGAGGGGCGGCACCGGGCTCGCTACCGGCCGCACACCGGGCTCTGCCCCCTCTCCAGGGCTTCCCCGGCGCGGGACAGGCCCCCGGCGCGCCCCCGACCGGGCCCTACCCTGGAGCTCCCTACGGAGGAGGACCCTACGGACAGCCCGGCAGCGGCCCCTATGGCGGCCCCCAGCCCGGGCCCTACGGAGGGGCGGCTCCCGGAGGTGAGTGGGGGTCGGAGGGGACCCTTCTGCGGGGGGTTCCCGGGCCAGAGGCGCTGGCTGGGTGGGTGGGTGAGGTGGGTTCCGTGTACCCCGCTCCGTGCTGGCGGGGCTGGCTCGGTGCCTCTCGCCCAGCTCGGGTGGAATTCACTGGATGACGGAAATCGTAGAGTGCCGGGTTATTAATTTCAAACCCTGAGGAGGAAAGTGCTGAAGAGGCCGCAGCCCTGAGCACCAGCAATAAAACTTGACAGCTTCCCATCTGTCTCCCGGCACTGCCAGGTTCCCTCTCAGGCCCCGAGCGGCACCAGGGGGCTGATTTATTCCCCTTTCTCTGCCACCAGACGCTACGTGCCCAGCCTGGCCTCGCTAATCTGCTTTCCCGGGATGACAGGGCTGTAAAAAGCTGTTTAGAGCAGAGGTGCTGACTCGGCCCTGGGTGTTGGCTGCGTCTCCGTGAGCCATCCCTGGGGGCTGAGCCCTCAGTGTCCTGTCCCCACGCAGGCAGCGCCCCCCCGGGCGTGGATCCAGAGGCCTTCTCCTGGTTCCAGGCGGTCGATGCGGATCACAGCGGGTTCATCTCCGTGAAGGAGCTGAAGCAGGCTCTGGTCAACTCCAACTGGTCGACGTTCAACGATGAGACCTGCCTGCTGATGATAAGTGAGTTTGGGCTCTCCTGGTCCTCCTGCTGCTTTTTGTTCTGCTCTGTTTGGGATGAGCCTCTCTTGGGGTGCAGCCCAGCCCAGTCTGTGTTCCCCAGTTACCCGAGCATCGTTTACCCAAGCAGCCAGCCTGTGAGCTGGGCAAACTGGGCAGCTCTGAGCACTCTTTTAGTGGAGGACACGAGTCAGGGGCACAAAACTCTGCTTGGGAAAGGGAACCCAATGCTGTGTGAGGCTGAGAGCTCCAGGAGTGAGCCAGAGCCTCCTTGTTCCTGGTGCTTTTTCCTACCAGCCTCTTCTGGATGGAACAGTTCCTGTTGATCTCAGTCCTGGTGAGGGAGGGTCTTTGGGGTTGGGAAGCAGATCCTGAGCACTCTGGGAGTCTCCTCAGCTCTGCTCCTTGCTATCCTGCTGCCAACCTTTGTCCTTTCCTCCCCAGACATGTTTGATAAGACCAGGTCAGGACGCATAGACGTCTACGGCTTCTCAGCCCTGCTGCGCTTCATCCAGCAGTGGAAGAACCTTTTCCAGCAGTATGACAGGGACCAGTCAGGCTCCATCAGCTTCAACGAGCTCCAGCAAGGTGAGCCAGGGGCAGAGACCCCAACCTGGCTCTCTCTGATCTCCCTGGGGACTGTTCTCTGCCTCTGCTTGGTGTTTGCTTCCAACCTGGTCTGGTGACTCCTCCTGGCACCATCCCCACTGTGTGGCTGGGTGTCTGTGAGCTCCCAGGTTCCTCCCACACAGCCATGGCCTCAGTCCACACCCAGTGCTGCACTGGGACACTGGGCTGGCTAAACCAGCCGTGGCAGAGCAGGTGCTGAGCCTTCCCATGGGGCAGGAGGTGAGGAGCCCCAGCAGGGCTGTGGCATGAGCTTCCTTCCTTAAGGAAACCCCAGAGTGCCCCCACTCAGGTGGCACGTAGCTAAAGGCTGTTATCTGGGAGAAACTCTTGGGTGTGTGAGTGTCTGATGGAGGGGAAAAAATGTCTGGAATTCATGCCTTGGTTCTGTTCCTCCCCGGGGAGAGCCCTGCCCAAGCACACCCTCGGTGGGAGCCAGCAGGGTGGGCACGGCCGCTTTCCTCCCCCCATCAGGAAGGTTTAACCCGAGGTGTTTCTCTTTGCTCCCAGCTTTCTCCCAGATGGGCTATAACCTGAGCCCCCAGTTCAGCCAGCTGCTGCTGGCCCGCTACGCCCAGAGATCCCCCAACCCCAGCATCCAGCTGGACCGTTTCATCCAGATCTGCATGCAGCTGCAGAGCACCACCGACGCCTTCCGCGAGAAGGACACGGCGCTGGTGGGCAACGTGAGGCTCAGCTACGAGGATTTCCTCACCATGGTGGTGACTCGTATGATGTGACACCCCCCGTGCCACGGGCTGCCAGCTGGGCAAGGGCTCTCCCGGGAGCATGGGATGTGGTTGAGCCTCCCCCAGAGCAGCTTGGGTGTCCCCCACCCCGTGCCACTTTCCTCCGCCCCAAAGAGCTTTGTGAGGACTCTCTCAGCTCCTCGTCCCCTCCGGGTGGCAGTGGGTGCCTCCATGCCAAACTGGAGCTGTGGGGTGGGATGGCCAATCCAGTAGCCTGTGCCATGCCTCCTGGGGAGTGCTCAGACCTTCCCTCTCCAGACACAGACTGGTACTTGTACCCCACCCACATCATCCCTCTGCTTGGTGGGGTGTCTGTGGTGGGACATCATCTCCACGTGCTTTGGGGGGCTCTGTGGTGACCAAGAGCAGAGCCCCCCGTGAAAAGCAGCAGGAAGGGCACAGGCGTTGGCAGAGCTCGCCCTTCCTCACCTCGTGGGTGGTTCTTCCTCAGCCAACCCCTCAGAACTCTCCATCTCTCCTGCAGTCTCAGCCCTGCTGCTGGAACCAGCCATGTCACCACAGCCACACACAGGGGGGGTTGGCACCTCATCGCCCCCCTCCCCGCTGCCAACATCCATCTGGATCCATCTGCTGCAGCCAAACTCCAAAATGGTTTAGAGGTTATTTTTACAGCTTTGGAATAAAAGATGCTGTGCACTGGTCACTGGGTGCTTTGTGGGGATGCTGCCCTGCCCTGTGTCACCCCCCGGGAGGGGACACGTGTCCTGTGCTGTGCCCTTGCTTCGGGCACTGCTCCCAGGGCTCAGGACACTCCTGGCAACTTCCAGAAAATGAGGTGCTGATAAAGATTTGGCCACACAAAGGGTTTTGGTGCCTTGGCTTTAAAGTGATCTCCTGGTGATTGATCTCCAGGGGTTGGATGAGATGGGTATTAAAGGTCCCTTCTAACCCAAACCAGTCTGTGATTATCCTTTAATTGGCTGTGAGGAGGGATCTCAGAGGTGCTTTTGGAAACTTTGTTGCTCTATATCTGAGGGAATCACAGAACAGCAGGAGTTGGAAGGGACCCCTGGAGATCATTGAGTCCAGCCCCTCTCCCAGAGCAGGGTCACCCAGGGCAGCCCACACAGGAACAGATCCAGGTGGGTCTGGAAACATCTACAAGAGGAGATTCCATAGCCCCTCAAGGCAACCTGTGCCAGGCTCTCACCCTCACACTAAAAAGATTTTTTTTCATATTTACATGGAAACTCCCGTGTTCCAGCTGCACCCCATGCCCCTTGGCCTATCAGTGGGTGTCCCAGCCTCCTGGCACTCACCCTTTCCATAAACATTTCTGAGGTCACCCCTCAGTCTCCTCCAAGCTAAAGAGCCCCATCTCCCTCAGCAGGAAGATGTTCCACTGCCTCCATCATCTTTGTGACTCTGCACTGGACCCTCTCGAGCAGTTCCCTGGATTTTGTGATGAAAGAAAACAGTTAAAAAGAGTTATAAAGGGTGGTAGAGTCCCCGTGCCCCCTGGAAGGGTTTCCAAGCTGTGATGCTGAGGGACACGGGTCAGTGGTGCCCGGGCAGTGCTGGGTTAATGGGTGGACTCTGAGATCTTGAAGGTCTTTTCCAACCCAAACAACCCCCGACCCTTCCCCGGCGCTTCCCGGAGCGATAACCAGCTGTCGGTGTTTTCCTCGGCTTCGGCCAAAGGCCGGAACTTTCTGTTCTGGAGCGTCAGGGCTCATTCCAGTGACATTCCTCAGCCTCTCCGGGTGACTCAGACTGGCTTCCACAGGCTGGGGGGGCTGGAAGTCACCACGGGGTGTCACCCTGTTGTGTAGCAGCAGGGATGAGTGTGTGGGGTGTGACTCAGTGTGTAAGGGTGTATGTAACAGCCGGGTGTCAGGCAGTCTCTGTGTGTACAGACACCCCACTAGGCACACCCCTTTGTGTGTGTGATAGACACAGCTACAGAAACACCCTCTCGTGTGTGTGTAATTGACACAGCTACAAAACCACCCCTCTGTGTTTATATAAACACACAAACATACAGTAACAACTAACTGCGTATGTATACACACACAACCCCCTGTGTGTGTGTGTGTGTGTGTGTGTGTGTGTGTGTGTGTGTGTTTATACCTCTCTAAATACAGCTATTTACATGTATATTCACACATACACACACACACACACACATATATATGTACGAGGTGGGTGTGTACGTTCACACACCAATTAACAGACACCCCGTATGTATCTTCCTGATATCCAGTCTCAATCTACTCTAATTTAAACCCATTACCCCTTATCCTTTCACTACAGGCCCTTGGAAACAGCCCCTCTCCAGCCTTTCTGTAGCCCCTTCAGGTACTGGAAGGTGGCTAT
>JAOEGS010019745.1:0-12649 GCA_025447755.1 Corythornis vintsioides | reverse complement strand
TCAGCTCTAGGCTCTTCATAGATATATTTTGGAGTAAATCTGCTGTTCACCAAAAAGCAATCATTTAACTTCATTTAGAAAAAAGCGTTGCTGATAAGTGTTCACAATTCCTCATGAAGAAAATAAGTACTCATTTAGCTGTTGAAAAAAAAAAAAATGTAGCTTACAAAACTGAAATTATGGCTGGCAAAGTAATTTTAGCTGCAAAACTACTTATTTTAATCTATTCTAGAGTATGCATCTGGTCTGACCAATAAAGCAGGCTCAGAAGAGAATTATACTAAACTGGACTGCGAAACACATGGAAATCTCCAACTCTGTCTGCTTACCTTCAAGATCATCTAGTCCAACCTTTTATCCAACACTTCAAGCTCACCACGAAACCATGTCCCTGAGGACCAGGTCCATAAGCCATTTAAATGCCTCCAGGGATGGTGATTCCACCACTGCCCTGGGCAGACCATTCCAATGTTGGATAACCTTTTTGGTGAAGAAATGTTTCCTAAAATCCATCTTAAATCCCCCTGGCACAGCTTTCAGCCATTTCCCTCTGGTCCTGTCACGTCACCAGGGAGAAAAAAAAGGTCTTCACCAAGCTGAACTACAGTATTCAACAGGACCCATATATGTATCTTTATCCCATAGCAGTGTGACAATCTTAATAATGGAACAGCTAGCTAAATAACTAACTAGCTAACCAATTAGCTAGCTAACTAGTCTTAGTCTCAGTATACAAATGAGATGTCTTTC
The DNA here is from genome assembly GCA_025447755.1 of Corythornis vintsioides. NCBI lineage: Eukaryota > Metazoa > Chordata > Aves > Coraciiformes > Alcedinidae > Corythornis > Corythornis vintsioides. The sequence goes on along the minus strand of JAOEGS010019745.1, from coordinate 11,899 downwards.
AGCCATTATTCAAAAATAGGAGATCACAAAAGGGTAATATTTCTTGTAGGTTAAACACAAAAAATAAAATATTGTCCTGGTTTAAGTTAGAACAGAATGACTGTTGCGTGTTTTTAGTTTTCAGCTAAGTGTATTCTAACTGCACTTTCTAAAGTTAACAGCATATTTTCTCAGTTTCTGCTTCTAGCAGTGATAATGACCACTGTTTAGAGTTACTACCAAGGACGGGTGTGCAGACCAAGGCCACTGCTGGCTCCACACTGGCAGGTACAGAAAATGAAAGGCTGCACCTGCAGGGAGGAGCAGACAGGACAGGTGACCCCAAACTCACCAGTGAGGGATTCCATCCTATATATGTCATATTCAGTATAAATCTGAAAATCATAAGGGTCAGGCTTTCTTCTTCAATGGCTGGCATCTGAGGAGAACCCTGTCTATTCTACCTTCGATCCTGTTCCACATATTCCTGAATCCAGTTCCAGAATCCAGCTCCTGAATAAATGAAATGGTTCCTGTCTGACGCTGAGTACAATGTGAGATTTCCCCAGTGCCTCTTCCACAGCATCATTGGTGACAGTGATGTAATTGTGTAATTGCCATCAGGGGGAGCTGGGTTCAATACTGTTTTTGTACATATTTCTATATATGCCATCTTATTATTTTCATTAAAGCTGTTACAGTTTTCCAATAAATAAGTCTCCCTTATTTCCTTTCTCTTCCCTTTGGGGGTTTGTTGTTTTGTTGGTTTTTTTTTCCTTTGGTGGTAGCAGTGGGACAGGGATTTGACAAATCTGACTCCTATCAGCAGCTGTTATATTTTTTACCATCTCTACGGACATGTGTGTTAATAATGAATATTATCAGAAACATTTTAGTTGTGAAGCTCTCTTTTAGCTGTACAGGGCCTGTCAAATCAGAAAGCCTCATATGAGGCTGTAATCTGTATCAGAGTGCCCTCACAGAGCATAGAGGTGCCTCATGCAGTTTGCACAGTATCTTGCTTGAAGGATCTGGATGCCCAGAGAGCCTTCCCTACAGGGCCTTACCCTTTACATCACTCCTTAAATTCAATAGTGTATTAGATACTTTCAAACCAGCACAGGCTGACCTAATGAGAATAATCTGTCTCCTCCATAGAGGAGGACTTTATGAAGATATTTTGATTAATAAAGCCCGACTTTCTTATTATAGCAGAGGTTGAAAATCTTATATTTTCCAGTCAGGAACAAAGGGAAAACTGATTGCCCTTCCATCTGTATTCGCTTAAGCAATCTAGTCCTTAGAAAGAAAGCTGCTGCACATATCAAAACCTATCTTCAGATTTTAATTCTATGTCTTTTTATAGTCATTTAAAAAAAACCAAACCATGGTGGTCTTTCATCTGTTGCCTATTTCATAGTAGCTGACCATGAAGTGCAGTTGTCTGAAGCCATATGTGCCAGGCCAGTGAGCTCAGACAACAATATAAAGCTGCATTAGTTTTCTCTATAGTCTCTCTCAGAACTGCTTGCCTGCTGTGGTAGTTCCTCATGCAGACAATCTTAGGAAAACATGTCAATTGAATTATTTCCCTACATCAAAAACCTAAAGAGTTTGTTCGGGTTTTTTTTCATGTCATTTTATATGAAAATTTACCATTCAGGAAATACAGGAGCAAGAGCAATTAATGTGTGTGAGGCCACAGGCAGTTATATACTGCTGAAGTAACTCTAATAGATGATGTTATTTCCCCTGTGGTTCCTTGCTCCCTCTCTGCTGCCAGAGGTTACTGTCTCTAAAGCCAAGTGGCCAGGGTACAGCAGGTAAGTGCTCCTCAGTGCACTCCTTGGCAGCTTACCCAAGCATCTGCCACAGCAGCTTGAATTATACTGTCAGACTCTGCACTGAGCTATCTGATCACAGATGTATATTCCGCCTAGTAGTGAGGGTAATGATTTCATTGTCAGTTCCCAGCACTCAGGGACAGTGATGTCATACATAGTGGCAGCCTTTTGGCAAACATGTGGCCTCACCTTTGTAAAAATACCACCAACTTGTGCACACTGCTATATACACCAGCACCTTCCTCAGGTAAAGTGCTTGTAATTTCTTTTCAGGAATAATCTAAAAAACACTTTGCTTCACCATTTGCATTTAACATAGATTTAGCAATCATACTAAGAATTTCCTTTACATATCTTATCTGACTGTAGATATGCATCTACCAAACACACTGAGAAGCTGTGAGGATGCTGTACATTTCCCCTATTGGATTCATACACTAACTACTGATAAGCAAATTCTTCTCATCTCCAAGATGAAAGGCAATCACCTATATGACACAAATATATTGTATTTTTTATATAAAGTCAAGGACTTGTGTAAAAAAAGATTTAAGCACATTTGGCTCAGCATATTCCCTTAGTTCTCTGAGAAGAAATTGGCCTCTTTACTGTAATTTCACAGGAGTAAACATGGTATGACACAAGCAAGGAAAAATATCTTGGTTTTAACTTCAGAACATTACATATAGTGTTAGCACTTTTATGTTCAAACTATCAAGTCTACTTTAGAGTGCATTATCTCCCATAGAATAAAAAGGTACATTAACATGAAAGTGCAGATAAGGATGCATTTCTGGTACAATGAACATAAAGCAACATAAAAGGATATACCAACTAAAGCATCTTGACCGTATCAAGAGAGTAATATTTTACTGTTTTTTTTCACTGCTTATTTTTATGAGCTTTGACTCAAAAGACCAAACATGAATTCTATTAATGAGATCAAATATTCTATGTTAATCATTCTTCCATTTCCTAGTAACAAAAGAATGCTAATATGAATGCTCTTTTGAAATCTAAAAATGTAAATGTAAATTAATGTATAATGAATATCACAAAGCACTGTAGCTAATCAAAGATCAAGGTTACTAGAAAGCCAGTAGCAGGCTTCAAGGCAATCTGCTAAATTAGAAAAACACTTAGTTTAAACTTCATAGAAAGTAGTAGGTAAACAATCTAAAATGCGAACAGTGACAACTTGACAGAGAATATAGGTAAAATTATTTTTTCTGTTTATATTTTGGGTCTGTGTAGACAGACTTGATTGTCTCTCTCTTGTTGGTTTTCACTAATTAGCTCAATGTCAGAATGGAATCAAATTGCACTATATATTACAGAAGTAGAAATTCTGAGGTCAGATAGCCAGCTGTCATTTTCTGACTTTTCCATCAGATTTCGATAGGTTTTGTATGCTCAAGACAAAGATTTATATGACAATATGAAATCAATGGCAGAGCTGCAGTTGACTTTGGGGAGTCTGGGAGTGTACCTGTGTCAGTCAAGTTAAGACAAAAAATTAAAAAAAAAAAGCAAAAGCAGAGATACAGTTGGAGACTGAGAGATCTGATTTTCAGAAAGTGCTCAGAATTCAGCTTCTGACAGACAGGCCCCAGTGCTATGCTTCAAGTGAGCCACTAGAATCATCAATCAGTGACTGAAAAATAGATTTGTTTACTGATACTGTGACATGCTACAGGAACCAAAGCTTCAGCTAAGATACAGAGGAGACAGGGGAAAGTAGACATTTTGCTGCAGGGTAGCTTCTAAGTGTTATACACTAAAATCAGAAAGAAAATATAAGATCAACAACCTAATTTTGGCATGGCAGTGAAGCATCCAAGAAGACTACTTGACACAAAAAATGGCACTTAGAACATGCATGGAGAGAATTACACACCCCAGTCTGGGATCAATCAGGCAGCCAATAAAGGCTGGGCATAGCCTTTGGAAAAATGCAAGGGGGAAGAGTCTGAATCTTGAAGTTTGTCACTCTGCTCTTGCAGATAAGCATCTCTGTCCCGGCAAGACTGACAGCCCAGAAGCTTGTCCTGATTTTGTAAGTTTTAACTGTTTTCCTTTCACAGCCATTAATTCTGAGCAAATAGTAGAAATGCACTAATCATATATGAAGGATATAAGATGATGTTTCATTTTTGTTCCTGCTGTGGAACCTGTTTAGGACTTGCTGATCTACAGAGAAGTCTCAGAGAAGCAAGTCTGCTTAGGTGAGCTTAAACAGCAGCAACTGAAGTTTCTGCACTAGACTCAAGGGTTATTCACTTTCTTTATGCTAGTCACATACCATCCATGGAGCTGGGACTAGGCAAGTAGATGAATCTCACTCTAGCACCTCCTCAAAAGAAAGGTCTGCCATGGCTCACACAACCCTTCCCAGAAGATGGTAGTGAATCCCCTCAGCCCCAAGGTAGGAACCCATGCTTCATCTCTTATGAGTATGTCATAACCATTAGGCTGTGGTTGGAGTTGAGGGATCAAACTGCATACTTTGTTAATGTTTTAAAGTGATTTATCAAAATGGTGCTTGCAAAATGAGACTTCCCCAGTTCCTGGGAAGGTCTCCTGGAGAAAGGCAGCAGGTTTCTTTGACAGCAGAGGTGTGAGAAGGACACCAAGCTGCTCAGTACTGTCAGGATACAGGTGCTGCTGGGGAGTAGAAGAAGCAGCTCTGCCTGTGGTCTGAGCTCTGCAGGATCTGAGATGGAAACCTGATTTGGTGTGTGTGTGGCTTTCAGGGATCAAGCAACGAGAGTTTTCAGAATCAAAGTTGTGTGCACCTGAAATTCACCTGAATTCTCCTTTAAGTGTTTAAGTCTTTCATTATATGTGTCCTGCATTTTCATATCCACTAACATTCATGGGGATTAAAATCTAATTACTGTATTGTTAAGTCTGAATTTAAAATGCTCTTTCTGGCAGTTAAAAAGAACAGCTAATCATGTCAATCCACTCGTGCATAAATTCATGGAGGTTAGTAGAACTGTTTGGGGGCCTAGTCAAGTGCATCAGGAAGTGTAAGAGGCATCTTTTAATGCTCCAATTTGATTTGAAGGATTAGAATTTTAATAGCCAAGGGAAAGCACCATGAATTTTAACTTTAAAACAAATGACTGAGGGGGAAACCTGGGACTGTGTAAATTGGCCAGCTGGTAGCTGTTTCTTGCACAGAGGTGCTCCCTGGTAAAGCCAAAGTAATTTAGCTGCTCATTAAATAGGGAAACATATGTGAGGGCTTCATACTTTAGGCTTTGCCATGGGGAAGGACTATGCACAGAGAAAATTTTCTATAGCAGAATAGGACACAGATTTATATGTGACGTTTTTTAAAGTGTATTTTTCCCCTAGTTTCAAACCCTAGATAAATTCCATTCAAGATTTATGGGGAAGAAGGCTCACTAGCACTCTAACTCTTCCAGAAGTTGCTGACCAAGTCACAAAGCAAAGCCCTGTATATCAAAGTCTAAGTGTGGAAGGGGAAACCATACAGTGATCTAGTGATCAACAGTCTCACAGAGGCCGATGGTGTAATCCCTGCCTGGTGCACCTGTCTCTCTTAGAAGAGACACTGCTGGAAAACTAACTACTAATCTTGGGAAGAGTCTTTGCATACAGGTTAGTTTTCTTTCATACATATTGTGTAGATAAAAAGATTCTTAAAACACAGCTTATGTGTAATGCACAGAACTTTAACATAGAGAAATAATGTCCTTTCATTGCTAGAGCTCTTAGACTTTAACTGAAAATATAAAAAAAATCACAAAATGGATTAATTATTGCATTTTTTGATTTAACAAAATAGAAAAAGTAAAACATCCTTTCTTTTGGGATAGCATTACTCATTGTGCACACAGCGTGGACAATTTAAGGCTGGCATAAGCAGACAGCTGAAAGAGCCTTCAGCGATAAAGGCAGTATTAATACCTTAATGATTTTTATTAATATATCAGAAAAACTTATTTAACATATTCTATAGAGGATTATAAATCTTTTTGTACATTACAGAACTACATCATGATGGCACAGAGGATTTACAGCATCTCTTAACTTTAAGATGTCTTTTTATACAACACAAGCATTTAATAAAAGTGTTCAACGAAGCTTATTGACATTTATTTTTCCCTTTGCCATACATTTATTAAGTTTGAATATCACATTCACATTAACATCAAACACATAAAATATGAAATAGCTGGAGAGAACAGAAGACATATTTTAGTGCTTTGATGTTGATGCCAAAGTTTTATTTAAGATATTTATATGTAGCCTAAAAAGGATAATAAATTTCATTGAAAGCTCACTATATTACTAGACTTTTCAAAGGCCACAGGGTAGACTGAAAGTACCAAAAGGGAAAAATAGAAATACTGCTGAACAATCAATCTTCAAAAGCAATGAAAGTTATTAGGAAACCACATTTAAGTTATCCATAATTTAAATTTGATGTCTGAGAATTGGAATGGCACAGAAACGAGAGTTTCAGATCAAGCATGAGAATGGGTTCCATTAGCGTTTTCTGTTTTCTTACACTGGGATCATTTGCTTCAGAGGCACTGAGAAAAAGACTACTGTGTACAAACTACTTTCTATGAAGTACAGTGTGATTTAGTAATGTAAAATATGGTCAAAGGCTGACAAAAGCAAAGACAATTCCCTTGACTGAAGTGCTTGCCAGTTTCTGCTACTGCTACCTAGTTGAAATTAAATTTATCCATAGATTTGTAACAAGAACACAAGTAACTGAGCAAGAAGGAACATGTACTTCGTACATTCAATTTCTCTCTGTTGTATTTCTCCATTCACTGTTTGTGCAGGGATGAGTGATATTAGGTATGAGCAAACTAGATCATATTAAAATAAATGTGAGCTATACATCTCAAAGGAAGATGCAACAGAAGATTTTTCAAAGAATACAATTGTTTTGGAGACTTTTGGCATTAAATAGTTACCATTTTCTGTTAAAAGTAATCAACTATGCAAATTGGAGATTATCACTTGAACACAAAATTCCATTGCTAAAGTATACATACATACATACACTTTACCATGAACTCATGTTTAATTTGTTCTTGATGGTCTTTGATTCAGGGCAAAGCAAAGAAGAAAAAGTCAGTGTTTCCCAAATATTAAAAAAAAACCAAAATCAAACCAGACCTATTTTGGATTAAATATCATGCTGTGGCATTGTAAAACCTCACAGATAGAATTAACTTTTTAATTCACTTTAGCTGCAAACCCTGTTCAAATGCTTGAACTTATATTGATATATTTCAAGTGACATTTAGACTCCTAAATACCTTTGTGTATTTTCTCTTTCATATTACTTGCTGAACACTCCTAAATGAAAAGTCAGTGGCAGCTGTTGGATGCTCAGTACCTGTGAAAAAATCAGTCCTGTGGTTGACAGCTAATATAGCACCAAATAAATTAGGAGTCAGGTCAATTACTGGACCAGGACTTACATACATACACCAGAATGCCAACTGTAAGATTTAGTTTAAAAAAGGACAAAGGAATAAATTTGTTCTCTGGCTTTTTATTGTATTATTTCCTCAAATTATTGAAGATTTTAGAGTCTATTCCCTGAGCTGTTATGTGTCAGGTTCAGCACTTTTAGTTAGTATAAGAAACTGTAGCTTTTACACCAAAAGTCACAAATTCTCAGTGACATTCTCCTGAAGAACACAAGGAAAGAAAGGAGACAGCAGTAATAAAGTTATCAAGATACAGGATGAGGCAGTTGTAATACTTTCCCATAGTCATGACATTAAACATATTTTTATGGTCATCAGATTTTCCTGCATTTGCCCCATTGCATATCGCTCAGTCAGGCAACACTAAAGCCTTCTGTGCTTGAAAAAGATTCCCTTGTGTAGGCTGAGATCTCAGCCCAAAGGGTAGATTATCAGGTACATATCATGCTATCAATACTTCAGTAACTAGTTATTGTTAGCATGACTTTCTTCCACATATCCTGTTTTGGGCTACAGCACCCTGAAACCATTGGAAATCTTGGTTTTGAGTTCCTGTGAGACAAAACTACAATGAAATCCAAACAAATGTTTTCTTATGTTTATATACTTATTTAATTTCATGCTATTTTCTTGGTCTTGAGCTAAGAACTTGTATTTAAGAGTGGGCCAAAAAGTCACATTGGAAAGTCTCTGAAATGCAGTTGTAAGGGCCCTCAGAGTGCAATGCCTGAGCTGAGCATTGCCAGAGTGCAGTAGCAGCCTCAGATCACCTATTCTTCTCTCCATTTCTATTTTGCTGTGCATGCCTAGGGTACATCTGACATAGAGAATCCTAAAATACCTTGTTATATTGGCTATGGAGATCCCATAGTGTCAGCCACATTAGCCTGGTCCAGACTCTGGTCCAGTACTTAGCATCAAAACCTGAAAAAATCCAACTTTGTGGAGATGTGTGACCTTTCACTAGGAGACAAAGTCAAGGAGAATTTCCTGTTAGTTCTGTAAGAGCAGAACTAGTTACGAAACACAAGTTGTTGGAAAATCCTCATTGGCATAAATTTATCTGCTTTGGATCCAGCAAGAAAAAAGGTGCTTCAGTATCTATATGCTTAAAGGGTATGAGCAGATACTAAAATCTTCTTGAATCAGGTCTACATTATATCAGATTTTATAACCTACCTTCTGGATAATTATTTTATTTAGAAACATCCAATTTTTTTTTGTTTTGTTTCAAATGTCATTGATGTCCCTACTCAAATTGTGCTGCTGTCTATTTAAAAGCTGGATGGGCCCTGCTGTTCAGGAACAAAGGTAATATTCTTAACTATGATGAGAAAGTATTATCAGAACAAAGGTAATATTCTTAACTATGATGAGAAAGTATTATCATTGCTCTAAGTAGCATTGAATAGGGAATGTCTCAGTTTGTAAAGTAATTATTTAAGCTTGCATAAACAGAATTTTATGATTGCCCATATTTATTGTAACACTAGCTGGGTGAAAATGAAATGCTAAATGCACATGCTACCTTGATCGTATTTTGAGATGAATGTAGGCCATGCATTATCTTTGTGTCAACAGCTTTAAAAACAGTTATTAGCAATACATATAATGTATTTTAAACAGTAGCTCCTTAAGGCTGATATGATCACTAAGCCAAAAGATTTTATAATTTACAGATTCAGTTTCCAGATGTAGTTAGCAACACCCTTATAACATTAGTCTTACACACCTAATTTCAAATTATGCCATATAAGATTACATTAAAAGTCTGCTTCTGGCAAGTATGCTTTGCATATTACTATACTTTTGAGAAAGGAAAATGAGATATAAAAAAAGATAATTTACTTTTAAATTTTCAGAGCTACTGTATTTATTTTAGAGAGGTAACCTACATAATTAGCACATTCAGATGGTTTAGTTTCATTTACAACATTTACAACAATCTACAACTAGTGACTCTCTCCCACTTTGTGTGCTGCCATTATCTTTAGGGTTTAGTCTCACGGATGTAATACTCAAGATAAAACATTCTTGAAGATGTTTTAGGGTGACTCATAGGACCAATGTGCTCTTCTAGAAAACACATCTAGCATTCCCTGTTCATGCAACAGATCAAAATCTATGATCTAAACTTTTGAGGAGGAAATTATAGAGGTCTTTAGGGGATGGATACTTGATAGTGCATTTATTACTGGGTCATTTTCATTGTCAAAAGGATTAGCAACAATATTGTTAGGTCCCAGTCACACGATGTGCAGTGTTTGAACAGAGACCTATTCAATGAGATTTTTTAAGGACACAAATGCTCTCATATGTTGTCTTCTGCCAGTCTAAAACTTATTTTTTCATATAATAAAAATGTGTTTGTTATTAGAAAACTTTTATAAGTGAACATATCTAAATGAATAAATATAGATAGGTAAATCAACATGGACGTTTATGCATGCACACCCATGGGCATGAGGCAGAAGTAGTGCCATCGTTTAGTTGCTTTGCAACTGAATAAAGAATTACTTATCATGAGGATATGGACAATGAGATTTATTCCCCCACAATCCTTTGTGCTTGGTCTCCAGATTTTTTTTTATCAGTTTAATGAAATAATGTTTTGTTCTTTTCCTGACAGTCTGAAGGAGAGAAAAAGAATTCAACCTCTTGGTGTTTGAAATGGTTGTGGAGTGTCCCATCTTTCTGAAAATGAAAAGCCAAATTGGACAGCCTGCTGAGAAATCTGCTTTAGCTGATTGACCCTGCTTTGAACAGGGGGGGTTGAATTAGATGTGCAAGAAGCCCCTTCCAAACTCAACTATTCTCTGATTGTGTGGAGTTTTCAGGCTTTTCTTTCCAGTGTAGCAAACGGAATGTATAATCTATTTCTGATTACACAGGGAGATAGTACATATTTCCAGAGACATCAGTAAACTACAGGAAAGTGAAAAGACAAACTGAAGGAACTATTCCAACAACTTGAAATGAATGAAAGCCTTCAGGGATTTAAGAAAATAGTTTGATGGACAGAGCAAGCCAATTCCCTGCATCCTAAATAATTATTTTACCAAAGATGTACTATTCAAATATATAATCTCATTATAAAAACAAAAGGGAACTGGACATTATCCTATTAGAAAGTTTTCTGTGGAAGACAGTATGTAGCTAAACACATGCTGGGGTGAACTCCAGTAATGAAAGTCAGTTGATAACCATTGCCCTCAGATGCTGTAGAAAAATCACCTTTCCAATTAAAGCTGTGGAATCTGATTTAAAACAAAACAAAAAAGTCCAACCAAATAAAGTAATGGTCCCACACCTTTCTAGAAAAATTGAAATAACAAAGAACTTTTTTGACAGAGTAAACTCTTTCCAAAGAAAATGTTAGAAATTTCTTAAAATGTATAGAGACTTTTTGCTCTTTCAATTTGAATATTTTGTCCATAGATGCCAAGTTAATTTGCTTTCTTCCAGACAGTGATGGATTTATTGTTAAGAAATTACTCTTACATTGTGAAAATGAGGCAAACAGCTGATACCTTTCTAGTTCCTTCCAGAGAAAATATCACTGTGAAGGTGATAGTATTGATAAGCACACGAGAGAGTGAGAGTGTTCTGTGGAACAGAATATTCCAGCAGTGTTGTTTTGTTTAGTTTTAATTTTTCTTAAATCTGCATGTGGATTTATTCATATTCCAATTAGAAATCCTGGAAGAGGTTTGTTTTTTTTTTTGTCACTGTAGAGTCTGAAAATGAACTTAAAGTTATTCTGGATTTGCTACATATTGTGGTTTTGCAAAATTAGGTGTTTGGATGCTCACTGAAATTATGATGTCTAACCTCAGAAGTGATAAAATGAGTGTCAGAATCAGTATGTGGGTAGATAGCCAATGCAGACTAATTAAGCATTCTCCTCTGTGTTCTTAGCACCACAGCATTCCTTCCAATAATTTGTCTAAGTGCACACTTAAAAGTCTTAAGTCTAGATTGAGAGGAGTACTGCAATTAGAGCTCCAAGGACATTTCCTATTCTTCAAAAGGAGAATTCTAGGGCTGTAAAAAAATTTTACAGGCAAATGTAAGAGTTTGAATGAGTCATGTGGCAGTCTTCTTCCAGCATGGAGGTAATTTCCTGAGACTCAACCTGAATCACGGGTAGTTTAATTTTCTTACTTCTTGAAACTTTATAGCTTTGATTATAGATGTGATGGAGGTTATTAAAATGTAAGACCCAGTTTCTCAAAAGAAGTAGTGGAGACATGTAAAATTAATGGACTTTTTTGGATATGTTGGCCTAAATATGGCAATGAGTAGGTAGATCAAAAGACTACAGCCTTCATCATGCTTCTACTAGTTTAGGTAGATAAAAGGTAGATTGGAAAGCAGTCAAGACAGACACTTGTCTGTAGAAAATGGAGAATTAAGATAAAAGCAAGAGGAGGAAGGCTAAGATACAATAGCAGGGGTTTTAATTCTAGGTCTTTCAGAGTGCCTAGGATAAACCATTTTACTGTGCCTTTACCAAGGAGGGAAGCCCATCTCAGTTTTATGATTGTGATTCCTATTATTCTATTTTTCTATGTTTATATATATAGT
>JAOEGS010019744.1:74413-88333 GCA_025447755.1 Corythornis vintsioides | reverse complement strand
TAAAAGTAGGCTGAAGTCCCACGCCTGCTCAAGAGGAAGATGCTTTCTCTCCTCTTTGGGAAACCTAAATTCCCATGCTAAAGCTTTGCCTGAAAGTTCTTTTCCACCTTCCTGAGATCAGTCTCCTGTTCTTGATGAGATCCAGAAAAAGAGGAGGAAGAAGCTCACATATCCTCCTCCTTCCTCTGCCAGGTGGTCGTTGCCAAACCCCGAATACTACACCTTGCGGTACGCCGATGGCCCTCAGCTCTACATCACAGAGCAGGTCAGTGTGTGGGGCAGCAAGACAGCAGGGTGCCTGGGACTGGTGTCATGGAGCCATAGTGTCACTGTCCCCGAGAGGCAGTTTCTGCTACCAGAATGCTCAGCCTGGGATGGTGTCATTCAGCTGGGGTCTGTTTCCTTCCAGACGCGCTGTGACATCAAGAATGGGACAATCCTGCAGCTGGCAGTCGCCCCGGTAGGTGCTTCCTCACACCACTTCTCAGCACCTGTCCTTCCATAACTCAGCTTCAGCCCTCCTCAATCTGCAGGGGCTTCACCTTTGTTGTGGGCCATTCTGCACAATCTTGGTTTTATTCCTGTTTGTGGAGTGCATCTTTCCTTTGGATACTCTGCTCTTTTGTGGGAGTTTCTGTACATAAATCCAGTGTATGTTTTTGTGCATCTCCTAGATTAGATGTGGTAAAGCTCCTGACATGCTTCTCAGTTAGTACTATCAGTTGGAAAGCAACAGCACTGGTGACTTAATGCAGAAATAAGAGACAAATGTGATGCCAAGGGGGTTGTATCTAGTGAATTCTTGCTACTGTGACCTCAACAGTTGTCTTCTGCAGGTATGCTGCAGCTTCCTTTTCACTGATCTTTTTAAACCTCTTGTGCACGTGTCCAGGCATTTAGCTGAGAGCAAGAAAAGGAAGAAGCTATTTGGGTGAGAGGTGGTTGAGAGATTATCAGTCTGTGTCTGAGAAATCTTAGAGAATGCCATGTGGATGCACAAAACCAGCTTGTGCTCCTCTGGAATCTGAGAGGATTGGGCTTTTTAAGATTGTATTTATTGAATGGTCTCCATATTTCTACATCCACCTCCTCACCTCACCAAGCATTACTCAAACATGTAAAATAGCATTTTAGTCCCCTCCTGCTTAGCTGTGCCTGTTACTGAGTGCAGCCTCTTGCTGGTCTATCTTAGACCTGCTGACTGCTGCTACTTATCCTGCCGTTGTTGGTGTCTCTCTACCCTTGCTGTGCCCTCTCTGACCATCCCTGAACTTCTGCCAAAATCCCAGGACTGGTAGAACTCTGCCTGCAGGTGCCTAGTATGTAACTGGCATCATCTGTCTTCCCTCCCAGTCTAGGGCAGCTCGCCAGCTGATGGAGAGGATCCAGTCACACAGCATGGAAGCCCGACTGGATGCCATGAAGGAGCTGGCTAAACTCTCAGCAGATGTGACCTTTGCCACAGAGTTCATCAACATGGAAGGGATTACAGTGCTGACAAGACTTGTGGAGAGTGGGACCAAGCTTCTGTCTCAGTAAGTTTCCTGGAGAAATTCTTCCTTGCTAAATATTTCTTTTTCTTCTAGTGGTATTATTCTTTTATTACAGATTCCCCCTGTCTTTCTGGGTACAAATACCTAAATGCCTGATCTGTCCTTCAGATCACTGCCTGAGTCCTCTATACAAATTGGCATTATATTTGAATTTGCCACTCCCTGGTTTCTTTTGAATTCCTCAGTGAATATCATCTGGCCTTGGAGATTTGTTTTTCATATTAATGGCTTATCCCAGAATTTCTTCTAATCACGTTCAAATGCCAGATTCTAAGACATTTTTCCTCTCTTAACAATAAACAAACAAAACAACCAAAAAAACCAATCAATAAACCTAACTGGAAGTTTTCCCAAGCACATTCATGGTGAATTCATATGCAAAGAATTCACTTGCCTTTTCCACTGTAGCAGCTCTGTTGCACTGAAAGTGCCTTTAAAGTCTTATTTATTATTGTAATATTTATAGGTCGTCTGTTTTCTTACATATAGCAACTGATATGTTCTCAGTGTGTCTTGCAATCTTCCCCTCAGTCTTTTTTACCTCTCTGTCTTGTGCTGTATTAAGTTTCCAACAGATCATGCTGTGGTTTCAATTTGTTTCAAGCCAGGCCTCAATACTTACAGAATGACAATTATTTTTCCTTTGTTTTCCTCTGATGATCATATTTTTTTTGTGTGTGTGGTGGTGTTACAATTGCAGGGTTTTGTTAGGGTTTGCTTTGTTTTTTTATCCCTTCCATGAAAATGTTGAATTTGAGTACTGATAATTTCCACTGCTCGGGAGTAAACACTGCATCACTGCTTCTGTTATTCCTTTGACCAGCCAGGCACTGATCCATGTGCTTGTGAGTCTGGTACTCAGGGCTAGGGACTTACCATTGCTGCTTTTAATTTTTGCTTGTCATCAGGAAAAATAAAATATGATTGTACAAAGCAGTAATACTATCTTCATAAATGCAAACCCTTTTTGCTCACCCAGCTGTAAACTGTGACCTGTTTTATTAGGAGAAGGTGATAACACTGGCTAAAACTGGAGACAGGCTTTCTCCTTGGTACCAGATCTCTTGTAACTGCTTGCTTCCTCTCAGTTACAGTGAGATGTTGGCTTTCACCCTGACTGCCTTCTTGGAGCTCATGGACCATGGCATTGTCTCTTGGGACATGGTCTCCATAACCTTCATCAAACAGGTGAGCTGGGTAAAGGGGGTGAGTGGATGCTGTTTCTTTTCATGCTTTAATGCAGCTTCCAGCAAGAGCAAGGTGACTGAGAAGCTGAGTAGTCACTGAGAGCACAGTACTCCCAGCTTTCTGAGCCCTGTCTCCCTTTGCTTGTCTCACCACAGGTTTTCCTGGGTGGGAATCTCCTGACCTGCTGTTTCCCCTGTTTTCAGATTGCAGGGTATGTGAGTCAGCCCATGGTGGATGTCTCCATCCTCCAGAGGTCCCTAGCCATTCTGGAAAGCATGGTGCTAAACAGTCAGACTCTCTATCAGAAGATAGCAGAAGAGATCACCGTGGGGCAGCTCATTTCTCATCTGCAAGTGTGAGTGTCCACCCAACAGTGGGGTGATTTAAATCCATTTTGTGAACATCTGCCTATTTAAAAATACATCCTTTTATGTTTAAAATACTTAAATGTGGTATTTTAAAAGTATTACTGATAGGGCATTTTACTTGAACATTAGGACCTCTAACAACTTTTCTTAAAAATAAAAGTAAGATCCTGGAAAAATATGTTCTGTGTTTTGGAAATACTTGAACACATAAGTGTTGGTGCTGAACTCCGAGCTTTGCTGGGCTAACACTCTTCTCAGTAATGGATCTATCAGACAGCAGTTTTTGTCAGCTTTTGGCAGGCCTGATGAAAGTAGATTGCCTGAATGCTGCTTGTCTGTTGAAATACCAGGTATCTGCAGTAAATGTTCTCAGGTGCAGGCAGAGCAGCAAGCTGCAGTGCTCTCTGCTGTTCTCTTACAATGGTCCTGGTTTTGTTTGTGCAGCTCAAACCAAGAGATTCAGACATATGCCATTGCCCTCATCAACGCCCTCTTCCTGAAGGCACCTGAGGACAAGAGACAGGTTTGGTTTGGCTTTTTGACTTTAAACATGAGTGATGGTTACTGGCTGGCTCTTTATGCCTCAGAAATCATATTGTTTGGGCAAGACAGACCTTAGACCTTGACAGGAGCTTATGTAGCTATTCCACTGTGGCAACATAGGAAAAAAAGTCCCATCCCATTAATAATGTGTTCTGGAGCAGCATGTCTGTGTTTAGGAGGTGTTCAGAGAGGAATCTGAATGGTCTTGACAGACAAAGTAATCCTCTATACATCATGGCAATTATATATATATATTAAGAAAGTGAATTCTGTGTGGATGAGGTAGGCTGGGTAGAGTCCTTGAGTTGTATGTGCTCACTAAACAGACACCCCACCTTGCCCTCCTCCCAAAAAGGGACCTTTCCTAAGGCACAGGGCCATATTCCCACTGGCAAATGTGAGAAATACACGTCCTGCTTGGAGGAAACCCCCAAGACCTCAGCTATGTGCAAGATGTGCATATGTCTGTATTGTGAAGCTTTGCCGTGTTGAGCCTTTCTTCTCTAGTGCCCTGTTTGTGCCTTATTTCTGAACTCTGAGCTAAATCCTGTCTGCTTCTCTTTGTGCCTTTTTTTGCTTTCTGCCAGCAGGACAAGCTGCTTAACCCTCTAGACCTGCCCATCACTGTAAGTAACTCAAGCCTGGGGGCTGGTCATGCGGAATGGTAGGCACGCTAGTGTTCCCCCCCTGTGCTGCACACGTGCTGCAGACAGAGGCTGGGTTCAGGGAGAAGGGTGGGAGGACTCCAGGGGCTGCTCTTAGACTGTGAACGAGGGAAGAGTCATTAGCAGGAGAAATCTTGAACGACTTATTTTGTGCACAAGATAATAAAGATGATTGTAAAAGAGAAGTGGTACTGCAAGACTGACCAGCTAAAGCACTTGTCAAACTGGAGCCAGTTCTTCAGCAGTCTGGGTCTCCTAAAACTTACTGCAGCCCAAATCTGACAGTTTCATATCCAGATGCATCCTTCTAAAGTTAGACCTGCTTGTGAAGGCCAGTCACAAAACAGCACTGATTGAGGGCTAGGGCATACACTGCCTAATCTGTGAATGGTTTTTGCCCCATGCTATCTCCAGAGGAACTGTCACTCTTGTTGATAGGGTGATTTGGAACCTTCTGTATCTTGAGAGTCTGGTACTTTTCTAATTTTCTGGGTGGCACATCTTTTGTCAAGGATGAAGGGCCTTCAGAGGGGAAACTGGCCTAAATGTTACAGAATTTCTAAAATAAATATGCTTAACCCATGCAAATATGGAAGAACATACTCCTCTGTAATTTGACCAAGATACTAAACTTCATAGCAAAATTCCAAAGGATCTTTAACTTCTTTTCTTTTCCTCTACCTCCCACCCCATCCCCCCTGGTTGAACACCATCCACATAACCACAAAGGGCCATGAAGATGACAAATATCTTCCACATTAATAGAGACTGAGAGATTTGGGATTGCTCAACCTTGAGAAGTCTCAGGGAGGTCTTAACAATGTGCATAAATATCTGATGGAAGGGATAAAGGAGGGGGAGCCCTACTCAGCAGTGCCTGCTGGCAGGAGAAGAGGCAACAGGCACAGCTTAAAACCCAGGAAATTCCACATGAACACAGGCACAAAACCAAACAAAACCTACAAGTGTGGTCTAACACTGGCAACAGGTTACTCAGAGAGACTGTGGAGTCTCCGTCAGTGGAGATACTGAAAACCTGACTGGACATGGTCCTGTGCAGCCTGCTCTGTCTGATGGTGCTTGAACCAGGTGAGCTGGACTAGATTATCTCAAGATGCCCCTTCCAACATAAATGATCCTGTAATTCTGTGGCCCTGTCAGGCAGAAGAACGGGCATTATTGGCCGCTCAGCAGAACTCGGATCCCTTGGAAGTGGTTAGGCTGTGTGTGTGCTCATGCTTCTGACTGTGCTGTTTAGAGTTGTTTAATTGTCTCTGTCTTTTTCACTGTTTATCTGCTTCAGTCACCTGTTATATCATCTCATATACAAACTAACTCCTTCAGAATAAGGATTCTTTGTGTTGCATGCATGAACAAATCCTAACAGCAGGCCTTGTTCTATTCCCAGGACTACATCTCAGAAATCATAGTAAAAAAAAAAAAACCCTCACTCCAAGGGCAGTGTGTTATCTCTGAAATCACTTTCTGCTTCATCTAGATGATTTTTGGATAACTTCCCCTCAAGCACTGGTTCATTTTGGTTTGGATGCGAGTGCTACTGAACTTGTAACCATTACAGCTGGGTTATCAGCCAGCATACTGCTTTCTGCTTTTAGGAGGTTTCTTTCTGGAGCAAAAGTGATAATAGGGGCATGGAATGAGGTTAGTATACAGATTTGACCAGATTCCTTATGAAGCCTGCCAAGAGCAGGGTTAATAGGAGCAGTTGGACCAGTCTTGGACTCCTCAGATGTACAGCTAATTGAGTGCAGTTGCCTCAGACTGCAATCTGTTTCCAGATCTCAGTCTGCACTGCTCAGGAATGTGAGGAGGTCTCAGAGGGGCAGTTCCTTTGGACTTCTTCCAGGTGCAGTAGAGCCCAACAGATTTTTCTTGCCCAAGAATTTATCTTGTAACAGAAAACCCTTGAATGCTCTATCTTGACATTAGCACCTGTGGCTCTGCTCTCAGATGTAATGAGATTGCTGGCCTTTTACAAAGTGCATCTTCACTATTTACAAGGAAAGTGTAGGGTGGATCTCTGCAGGTCGCAGGACTGAAGGCTTGCAGCAAATACTTGCATCTGCTGTGGCCGTTTGCCCTCGTGACTTGATGGTTGAAAAACCATCCTCATCTGAGGAAACTATGCAGTAAAGAGGGAAACTGGAAATTTTCCTTGAAGCTTGAAAATTATTTACCCCTTGTTTTTGTAAACTGAGATGCTTTTGCAATTTGTCCTTAAACTGACTTCTAAACATCTATTTAGGAACTGAGACAAAGGAGATGTAAATGTCAGAGGGAGGAAACCTGAAACCTACATCCTCTAGCCCTTGTTATCTTGGGTGTGTGCCTAGGTAAACAAAGAGGTGAAATGCTAATTGAAGGAATCTCTTGTAGATGACAAATTTTTCTTGGCTACCCACGGCATGGTCCCTGCTGCCCCGTCTCCTGAAACTGAACTACCCTTAGATGTTCAGTGTAAAGCTAAATTTTCTTTTCTTTGACTCCCCTAGTGCCTTTCTCCATGTTAATAATGTTTTGTAGGAGAGATATCCATGAGTTGTGCCATGGTAAAGATGCCCCTTGCATCCCAACTTGATGCTTGCTTTCTGGTGAGGTGCCATGCTGATTGACAGTATAGTAAAAGCACTTTGTTGTGTGCCAGTGCTATCTCCAGTTCATAGGCTTCCTTGTTTTTCTCCTTTCTGCACAGTGTGGGCTTTTTGTTTATATTTCACTCATGTTGTTTCATCTCTAAATTCCACAACAGGAGATGGCTAATGCATTTGCCCAGAAGCACCTGAGGTCTATAATCCTGAATGTAAGTATGTCTGGAATGACAGAGTGCTTCCTAATGTTCTCTCAGTAGAGGTTTCACTTGAACAGAGTGACTGTTCTGCTGCCCTCAGGGCACTTACAGAGAACTGCCTCTTTCAAAGGTGAATTTTGAGCCACTTGTTCAAAAGGGAGTTGCCAGGATGCTTCTTAGAGCATTATTACTGTGCTTCTGATAGAATATAGAGGTTAAACTGATGATATGATCTTCACATACAGAGAGGTACATGCAGTTTTGCACATGCCTACAGCTAACACCTCAGTTTTTATACGCACACAAATTCTCTTAATTTCTACTCTATATTTTGCAGCATGTGATCAGAGGAAACCGCCCAATTAAAACAGAAATGGCACATCAGCTCTACGTGCTGCAGGTCCTGACCTTTAACCTCCTGGAAGAGAGAATGATGACCAAGATGGATCCCAATGATCAGGTCAGTATTAATGCTGAGTAAGATCTGATAGAACAGGACATAAAAATGTCCTGAGCTCTTTAGCTCCCTAGAGTTTGCAGTAGATGGTGAATGAAGTTTTAAAGCCACCCCTCACACTGCAGTCCCCAGTGAGCATGGCCTCATAGGGTATGCTCGTGAGTATCCTACTGTGTGCTATGGGACTTCTAGGGGAAGAAGTGGTCACTGGAAGCAATATATTTCTTTCTTGACCAGTGAGATGCCAAACTCATTCCCACCTCTCTGGAGGGCACATCTCTATCCATTTCCTCACAATGCACAAAGAAGCTGGGCATTTTTACAGTCAGTTACTCCATTATGAGGTGAATTGTAGTCTTAAACAAGAAATGCCTTAGCATTATCTGAATGCCTAGAAATTTCCTTTGACTAAACTTGAGTTGGTTAAAGGAAAATGCAAACACTTACCCAACATACTGAAACTTGCCATTTTGAAGTAAATTGAAGTAAATCTTCTTACATGCTTCTGATGACTGTTGGCATCTTGCTGTACTCGCTGTGTGTCCTGCAGAGAGAGAGGAGGGACTGTGTGTTTTGTGGAGATACTGCTCTGCTGATGGATCTCACCTTACCATTTCCTTGCCTTGTGTCCTTCAGGCACAGAGAGACATCATATTTGAGCTGAGAAGAATCGCGTTTGATGCAGAGTCTGATACCAGCACAATGCCTGGCAGTGGAACAGAGAAGCGCAAGGCCATGTACACCAAGGACTACAAGATGCTTGGATTCACTGTATGCATCTGGGGCTGACTGTGGAGCATGTAAACACAGCCTAAGCAGCCTCCAGCAGAGTTGTGGGGAGATAACAAACAGAAATAGGTGTTTGCTTTACTTTGGTAGCTGAGTTTTAGAAATCCAGCTACACTCAGACTCCAGGGAAGATCATTAAGAACTTGCTGATTAGTTAAATGCCAGGACTCATTAGGCACATTCTCTGGAGATATTCTCTTACAACATGCACAGATTTTATGATGAACTTGGTATCAGTCTCTTCTAGAAAATTAGGATAGCATTGTCAGCAAGTGTCCTCTTGAACAGATGTGAGGAAGTGCTTGATGGACGGGTGAATGTGAAATTCAGAGAAGACTGTCATACGGTTTCTGTGAGATAATTGTTTGGTTCCTTCTACACATTTTTTTCACAGAATCACATCAATCCAGCCATGGATTTTACTCAGACTCCTCCAGGGATGCTAGCGTTGGACAACATGCTCTACTTGGCCAAATTTCACCAGGACACCTACATCAGGGTAAGTGAAGCTGCTGGGTTTTTGCAGATACCAACACCTCAGCAGCTCTTCTTAGTGTATTCTGCATTCTGTTCTTGTAGATCGTTCTGGAGAACAGCAGTCGAGAGGATAAGCACGAGTGTCCCTTTGGGCGCAGTGCCATTGAGCTCACCAGGATGCTCTGTGAGATCCTGCAAGTTGGAGAGCTCCGTAAGTACCATTAATGGGGATGGTGCACCTGGAAGCAGCCTACAGGCTGACCAGCACTCACAGGCATTTGTACCTCATCTCACTTCTGCCATGTAAGACAGGGGGAGCTCGGAGTGCAGTGTCAGAGTCCTGGTGCTAATACTAGTACTGAAGTGAAGTAAGGAATTTTGTTGTGTGTACTTTGATTCTCTGAAAAACTGACAAAAGCAGAAAGCTTCAACTCTCTGAAGCTTCAGCAGGTTGCTGTGTAAAAAAAAAAAAAAAAAATACAAACCATTATGAACTGCAAGCAGTCATTTTGGGGGACTAGTATGAAAAGGGCATGGTCAGAGGCTTGCGTGGTGAAGTGTGGGGATAGTTGCCATTCCCAATATGGACTGTGTGGAGAGACAAGGCATTTAACTGTGTTATCTTGTGAACTGTGTCATCTTGGGCGAGTTCTTACTGTGGTAGACTATCAGGTTTCTGTCACTGCAGCACATTTTAGCTACTCTCAGTAGCTCTTGTGCAGCGTACTCACGTGGCTGTGGTTTCTGTTTCCTCTTGAAGCCAATGAAGGCCGGAATGACTATCACCCCATGTTCTTCACCCATGACCGTGCGTTTGAGGAGCTGTTTGCCATCTGTATCCAGCTGTTAAACAAGACCTGGAAAGAAATGAGGGCAACAGCAGAAGATTTTAATAAGGTCAGAGGGGAGAAGAGGTATTTTTGTAGAATCTTCTGCAGAACAGCATGTGTTCACTCAGCGGTTAAAGAGTAGGGCACAGGAAGTATGACAGGGCATTGATGTGGGCTGCGAGGGAGGATGGTCCAGCTTTTATTTGGTATGAGCTGAGATCATTCTTTATTCTTCTGGATCTTTGAAGTATGTTGATACTCCTGCTCCTGGTCATTCCATGTCAGTTCTTTGCTGCCACAGAGGTGTGCTGTGGTTCTGTGCTGCCTTTGAGCAGCAAGAATGTGACTTGCTTTTCTGCCTGCCCACCCTCTGTAGGTCATGCAGGTTGTGAGGGAGCAGATCACACGGGCTCTCCCCTCTAAACCAAATTCCCTGGACCAGTTCAAGAGCAAACTGCGAAGCCTGAGCTATTCGGAGATCCTGCGACTACGCCAGTCTGAGAGAATGAGCCAGGATGACTTCCAGTCACCACCCATTGTGTGAGTGCCTAACAGAAACAGCTGCCTTCTGAGTCTGCTGTTCTCTCCATTTGCTTCTCATTATTCCACATCTGATCGCCAGGGAGCTGAGAGAGAAAATCCAGCCCGAGATCCTGGAGCTGATAAAGCAGCAGCGCCTGAACAGGCTGTGTGAGGGCAGCAGCTTTCGCAAGATTGGCAATCGCAGGAGACAAGGTGGGGACAGCAGCTGCTGTGTTTGCTCGCTGAGGAGCTGTGGGCAGACGAGATCTGAGTTCAGAAGGGAAAGCTGGGTGCCTGGGCTGTCTACACCAGTCAGTAGCTGGGTGTGGAACAGCCATCCCCTCGTGAACAGGGAGCAGTGCTGAGGAATTGGGTGGGGATACTGTCATGTGGAGGCTGCAGACTTTGTGAATGATCTTCCTCAGCTTATTCTACATGGTGTGTGTTCCAGAAAGATTTTGGTATTGTCGCCTGGCTCTGAATCACAAGGTGCTGCACTATGGAGACCTGGAAGATAATGCCCAGGGGGAAGTGACCTTTGAATCTCTACAAGAAAAGAGTAAGTCGCTATTACTGCTCTGCGTGCTGTGCAGTGCTCGGTGCTCTGCCATCTAGAGGCTGCTCTGAGTGCAGCGCCTAGGGGTGGGAGAAAATGAGCAGCGGCTGAAGCCACTGAGATGAGATCAACTGCTGGTCCTTTCCCAAATCCTTTGAGTCTCAGAATTGCTTGGTATTTGTTACAACAGCCAGCTCTGAGGATGTGTAACTGGTAGTGTGTTTTGGAAGATAGCAGCAGTGAACCTCAAAAGCAATGATCAGTCCCAGAGACAAAACAAGAGTTTTTCCTGGTTAGGATTTCTTGTTTGTGAGTTTTACTTTTTCACTCTTAGTTCCAGTTGCAGACATCAAAGCCATTGTCACAGGAAAAGATTGTCCACACATGAAGGAGAAAAGTGCACTGAAACAGAACAAGGTAAGACTTCCCTTTTTGCTTCTCATTCACGTCCACTGCTGTAGAGTTGAAGACTGAAAGCAGCAACGGAAGCAAATTACCTTCCACACAGCAGGTGTATTGTTTACAAACCCCATCTCATTTCTGAGCCCTTTCTAAGTGCTCACATGATTGCTGGGTACTGTGAGTATAGTATGGTTGTGCTGCAGGCTACAGAGTTACTTAGAGTACTGGTATGCAAAAGTGAGCTGCAGGAAAGCAGCTTCTCATGCTGGGTGAGCAGGAACAAGGTGCTGTCATGTTTTGGTCACCTGATGATTCTTTTCCATTCAGGAAGTGTTAGAATTGGCCTTCTCGATATTATATGATCCTGATGAGACCTTGAATTTCATTGCACCTAATAAATATGAGGTAAGAAATACAGTAGGTAAATGCTTTACTCTCTACTGCTTAACTTCAGAGATTAAGAAGGATCAGTTGCTTCCCATTAAAGGCTTGAGCAGGATCTCCCACCAGATCCATTCTTAAAAAACATTGCTTGGTGCTTAGTGTGACTTTTTTTTTTTTTTTTTTTTTTTTTTTTTTCTTCTTTCTCTTTTCCATTTTTAATTAAATCCTACACTAATTTCCCTTAGTGTGGACTGCCTTCTTTTTTTTCTCCTGTGCAGTCAGTTTATACTTTTTCCCCATTCTGTAAGACACCAATGCCTAAAATAACTTTGTTTGTTATGCCACATAAAAACTCTTGGCCCTCTGCTAGAGCCATGAGGTCATCTTTACCTCTGGGCTTCTCCCTTCCATTGAAAATCTCTGTAGTCATCGGTTTGGGGTTGCTTGGATGTGTTTTCCTTTATAAACTCCCTCCTCTGTTTCCTATTTTTGGAGCTGTATAGGAGTGTCTCTTAACTGTTGCACGGGTGGAAAGAAGCAGCTTAAGCTGTCTGTTTATGCCTGGAGTTGTGAGCTGTCCTTTTCTTCCTGCAGTACTGTATCTGGATCGATGGGCTGAATGCGCTCTTGGGCAAGGACATGTCCAGTGAATTGACTAAAAGTGACCTGGACACTTTGCTGAGCATGGAAATGAAGCTGAGACTGCTGGACTTGGAGAACATCCAGATCCCCGAGGCGCCGCCGCCCATTCCCAAGGAGCCGAGCAGCTACGACTTCGTGTACCACTACGGCTGAGGGGCCGCGGCCCGCGGCGGGACCCGGCACGCCTGTTCCTCTGCACGGAACCCGCGCTGGGCGCCGCCGGGGCCGTTCAGCGCCCGCTCCGCTCGCCGCGGCTCCCCGGCCTGCGCTGGGGACGGGGCAGGGCCGGGCCGGGCCCGGGCGCTTCTTTTGTACGCGTTCAATAATAACTGGTAGCGCCGCTGCCGCCTCTGCTTCCTTCCGCCCGCACCGACCCGCCCCCCGCCCAGCGTCACGGACCCCGGCCCCGCCCTTCTGCTCCCCGCGCCCATCGTCACGAGCTCCGGCCCCGCGCGTAGCGTGACGGGCTCCGGCCCGCCCTCCTGCTCCTCGCGCGCAGCGTCACGGGCCCCAGCCCCGCCCTTCTGCTCCCCGCGAGGCGGTGTCACGAGCTCCGGCCCCACCCTTCTCCCCGTGCGTCACCCTCACGAGCTCCAGCCCCGCCCTTCTGCTCCCCGCGAGGCGGTGTCACGAGCTCCGGTTTCCGCCCTTCTCCCCGCGCGCAGCGTCACGAGCTTCGGCCCCGCCCTTCTGCTCCCCGCGAGGCGGTGTCACGAGCTCCGGCCCCGCCCTTCTGCTCCCCGCGAGGCGGTGTCACGAGCTCCGGCCCCGCCCTTCTCCCCGCGCGCAGCGTCACGAGCTTCGGCCCCGCCCTTCTGCTCCCCGCGAGGCGGTGTCACGAGCTTCGGCCCCGCCCTTCTGCTCCGCGCGCCTAGCGTCACGAGCTCCGGCCCCGCCCCGGCGCTGCGTGTCTCCCCGCGCGACGTCAGCGGCGGCCCCGCTCGCCGTCCCGGCGCCCTTCCTGGCGCCTCAGTCCTGCCCCATCGCGCTTCCCCCCGGGCGCTCCCCGCCTTCCCCCGTCGCGGCGCCGGCAGCGGGAGCCGGGGCGCATGGCGGCGGGGGCGGGCGGCGCGGGGCGGGCGGCGCTGGCGGCTCCGCTGGTGCTGCTGTACTACGGCTTCTCCATCGGCATCACCTTCTACAACAAGTGGCTCATGAAGGTGGGGGGCGGCGGGGCGGCGCGGGGCGGCGGGCGAGCCGCGGCGGTGGCGGTGACGGCGGCTGTCGATCCCGCAGAGCTTCCCCTTCCCGCTGCTCGTGACCCTGCTGCACCTCCTCCTCATCTTCGGCCTCTCGGCGCTCGCCCGCGCCGTGGCTCGCTGCCGGTCCGGCCGGCCGCGGGCAGCGCTTTCCTGGGCCGACTGCCTCCGCCGGGCGGCCCCCGCAGGTAACGGCCGGCACGGGGCGCGGGGCGGCGGCCCTGCCTGCTGCGGGGGAGGAGAGGGGTCCGCTGGCGGGGCGGGGGAGCGAGAGCGGGGCCTCGAGCCTTTGTTCGAGCCTGCCCGCGTCGCTTTGGCCTCTCGGACCTTCTCCGGAGCCGCCTTAGTGCGGGTGCGGGACCGGGATGCCGGGTGCGAGACCGGGATGCTGGGTACTACTGTGGGACCGGGATGCCGGACTGGCCGTAAGGGCCGGGCGGGACTCCGCCAGCCGTCGCGGGGGCAGCGGCGCGATGGCTCCGTCTGGTGCCCGTTGCCCCGGCAGGTGCAGCGTGGCGTTGTGAAAGCTTTGGCTT
>JAOEGS010019744.1:48508-71028 GCA_025447755.1 Corythornis vintsioides | reverse complement strand
AAAGAGCAGCGTGGCCCCTTGATCTAGGCATGAGCTGTAAAACATCTCCTTGGGGTGTATCTGCTGATCTCCTCAGGTCCTGCCCTGCCACTTGGGGTGTATCTGCTGATCTCCTCAGGTCCTGCCCTGCCACTTGGGGTGTATCTGCTGATCTCCTCGGGCCCTGGCCTGCCACTTGGGGTGTATCTGCTGATCTCCTCAGGTCCTGCTCTGCCACTTGGGGTGTATCTGCCGATCTCCTCGGGCCCTGGCCTGCCACTTGGGGTGTATCTGCTGATCTCCTCAGGTCCTGCCCTGCCACTTGGGGTGTATCTGCCGATCTCCTCGGGCCCTGGCCTGCCACTTGTCATGTTTTTTGTTCGCACAGGAAATCTGCATTCTGTTCCTTGCCACGTGTCTGCTGGGGGACCGCCTCAGTCTCTTGAACTGGCTGGGCTTTGCAGTCTGTCTGTCAGGAATCTCCCTCCATGTCATTCTCAAAGCCATGAATTCCAGAGGTGATTCTGTTTTAAATCAGTTTCTGTTTCTCTGTAGGCGTTCTCGCAGCTTCTCTGGGAGCTGTGCTGCTTCCAGCCCCTTGCCAGCACCAGGTTGGATGGGTGCTATAGTGAGTCTGTCACTAAGTGGGCTGTCTGCATGCAGGTGAGAAAGCACTGAAGCTGCACAAGGAGGGCAGCTCTGAAGCTGACCTGGAGCTGCTGCTGCGCCAAACTGAATGTGGTGAGGAGGAGGAAGAGGATGGTGAAACCCCACAGCAACACTGACTGAACATGAAGCACAAAGTTCCCAGCTCAGTCCTTACCAAGCCTGCCTTACAACTATGTAGAAGGAAGGTCCACGAGTCCCTGTCTGTGACCATGCGAAGGAGAGTCTGGTGAGAGTCCTGCTGTTCTGCTATGGTGTGCATCTGGAGGTGCTGCCCAAGAAACAGGCAGTGGAGTGAACCTGGACGATGAGCCCTTGTTCAGGATGGTGTGGTGAGACTGGGAAATGTTATGAAAAGAGTATTGGGGAATCCTGGAGGTTGAGAGTGTAGACCACGAGCTGTAGAATGAGCATGGACATGCCTGGACTGCAGGCTAAGTGGCTCGGGGGTGAATTAAATGTTGTTTAGGCTTTGACTTCAGAAGAGAAGGTGAATATGGTTCTGCTAAGTAGGAACTCCTACCCTGATGAAAGCAGATCACTATATATTAATCCATAGACTTACCCAGTGTGAAGGAGTCTTTGTGCCTGGTGACCTCGATGTTCTGTGTTCGTAGTAAGGAGAGAATTAAGTGCTGGTATTTGGGACCAATGGAACATTAGCCAAATGATGTTGGCTGCAGGAAGGACAGGGCTGCATCAGTACTTGTGGCCCTACAGGCCAAGGGGGAGAGAGCAGTATCCCAGGAAACCTTGCTTGAGCAATAAGCTTATCAGAAAGTATGTGGGCATTTGAAGGGGGGGTATTTTGTTTCTTTAAATAAACTGGTTTTCTGATTCCTTTTTGTCTGCACATTATGCACCTATGCTTCATCAAGCAGAGATCATTTATCTTCTGAACTCCTCCTTTTAGACTCACACTGACCTTGCTACTGCACACCCAATTGTTTTTGAGGCCTGACACACAAAATACTTGCCTGAGAACAGGATCCTTGATCTCTGGACTGTGAGGAGCATACTGATTTGTCTGCTTTCATCTGTGAATAAGGCACCATATCCTAAGAAGACTGTTAGTATTGTGGCTTTCTGTAGGAATCTTACCTCTGCCCCATCAGATTGGCTTAGTTGGTGCTGCAGCCATGGAAGGAGAATGGTGTGGGGTTTCAGATGTCATTTTTCCTTTCTCCTAAGCCATGGGTGCTGCTGGGCAGGTGGCTGGTATTTTGCACGGTGGAATTTTCACCTCTTTGAAAGTTTTGTTCAGTGCTCTTTTGGAGTTTTTGGAGTGGAAATATCTTGAGAGCTCCCCAGAGGGGTAACAGTGCATTATTTCTCCTGGAAGGAGCTGGGTGTCAAAGGGAACATCTCACATTCTGTGTGAGAAGCTGAACTGTTTTGACTAGACTGTTCCTCTTGCCTCGTAGTTTTCACATATGAAGTCTTTCTTGATTACTTTAATCAAGAGCATGTCCTGCAAAAAAAAAAAAAAATGGTTCTGAAGAAGAAAACTTTATTATTAATGATCTTTAATGATGTTCCAATAGACACTGGTAACTTGCTTCAGAACAGACAGCAGGTGGTGCCACTACCTCACATAAAGCTACTGGGCCAGCAATTCCAGGCCAGACTGGAGCACCGAGGGACCTTGTGCATCAGGTGGGATGCCTGGAGCTGAGACTGACTTGGTCTGTCCCTAGCTGGATTTTCCAATATCTGGGACTTGCATTGTTTCCAGCAGCATTCACCCTCTCTACCCTACTGGTAGGTGTAAGCCCAAGCACTAAATACTCTGTGCTTGATCTGGGGTGGTCCACCCAGACCTCAGCTGTGTTGGCTCTGAAGCTCACCTGGTGGGGACTTCTGGTGGAGGATGGCATGTGGTGCAGGGCAGAGCACTGTCTTGGCTGCTTTAGCACTCACAGCAAGAAATGTTTGGGAAACAAAGTGGAAACCCTGGCTGCATGGAGAGCTGTGGGGGAGCCTGTGTGAGTCTGCCATGAAGCTGATAGGAATACTCTTCTATTTAAAAGGTGTGATGCTTTGCTGAGTGTTTCCTCCTGACTCCCTGAGCAGGCTTGGTACTCCAGCTCTGCCCTGGAGCACATCCTGATTGCTTGCAGTTAGATCCACCTGATTTTTTAGGCTCATCTAGTGCAAGCAGCAAGTTTAGTGTAGGAGGTGAAAAAGGCTTTGGTAGGGTCCATGCAGGAACTGTCAGCAAGGAAGGGGTAAAAGCTTTGTGATTTTTGTTCCTTTCTAAGCAAGTCCCCCGAGGCACAACGTGGGGCTCATTTCCATCCCTGTATTCCCTGTCTCCCCTCCCCAGAAGCCTCAAGGGTTGTGTCCTATGTGACTCCTAGGTGAGAAAATGAGAAGACACCATTTTTAGTGGTAATAGTGGAGTGCAGCATGAAGAAGGAGGGTTGGAGTCTACTGAGGAGACCGCATGGAAGTACAGAAGGGAGGGGAGTGGGGAGTGGGAGGTGGGAGTGCCAGCAGATCCTTTTTTGTCTCTGGAAATAACCCTGGGTGGCTGTGCAGCTCTTTGGCCTTCTGCAGAGGTCGTCAGGGCCTCTTGTGGAACCTGTTTCAGACTTGGATCGATGCAGTGGGGCTGGAATTGGGAACAGTGAGTAAACCCAGCCCTTTGTGCAGGCACAGGGTTATGAGGTGGACCTTTAAGAGGTTCCTGTGTTTGTGCCACAGCATGGTCTCTGTGGTTTTCTTAGAGCAGTGATGAAGATCATTGGCTGTGCAGGCTGTTTTCTGGTGAACCCCAAGTCAGCAGCCACTCCAGGGGGTGGGAGAAGCTGTTTTCTGTACAGTCAGGCACTGCAGGGTGCAGATTGGTTCTGCCCCCCTTCTCCAAAGGAAAAGTGTGAAGGCTGAATGTGGCAGAGCTGCTCCTGAGCACTGCAGTGCTGAGACCTGCACGTGCATGCACCACAGACACAGTCCCCAGTGCTGCTGGGGAGAGCAAACGTGTGTTCATCCTTGCCCTGTCTCTGCAGGCCCACGTGTGCCTGGGGACACAGCCATGCCCAGGAAATGAGTAAATAGTGTTTGGACTAATTAACCAGGGCAAGCAAATGAATCTCAGCATTCCTTCCACAAACTGTTCTGGTCTGTAAGGCCAGGGAGTTTACATGTGTGCTGGTTTTGCCCCCTACCCATTCACCTGGGAGACTTCTTTATGTTCACAGCATTTTTTGATGTTCACAGCCTTGGGTCTCTGTAGTCCAAGGAGGTTGAACGGACCCTTTGCTTCTAGTCTGAATCCTGTACTTGGAAGTGGCTTGTTTTTCTAGAATTACAGTCACCTGAGGGGCTCTGTGGCCTGCAGTTGCCTGGGGAGGCGTTTTGCAGGGTGAACTTTTGGACTTATTTTGCACTAGGAAAGGTGGTGTAGCCAAGACTGAGCTGTGTATGGGATGTTTGTGATGGTTTTTCCTGCTGAAGGACCAGTGCAGTTAAGCTTCCTATGAGGACAGTGCACTTCCAGCAGGATAGATACCTGTGCTGCTCACCCCTGCTCCTGACACTTCCCTTGTTGCCAGGAGCAGGGCATCTGAATGCCTGGCTGGGCCTTTGGTGCCAGCCTGGCCTCCCTCTGGACCTTGCCAGGAGCAGAGGCTGCTGCCAGCTTCTGGCTGCTTACCCAGTGAAAACAGCAGCCTTGACCACGTGGTTGTTAATGAAAATCACTAGCAGGAGGATCAGCCAATGGTGCTAGTTAGAGACCTTGTCCTGAATGTGCTAAGAGCCACTCCCATGGTCTCAGCCTAGTCATTCTCTAACCTCATGTTCAGAGCCTCCTCCTCCACGCTGCACAGGGCAGACCCCCCTGCCACGGGGACATAATCCACTGTATGAAGGAAGCTGGAAGGTATGTCCCTTGTCCTGTGGAGCTGCTGGTTTCTTCCTAGATGTTGAGAGTCTCCAGTGGAACTCCCCAAAAAGAATGAAGGAGATGGTGCCAAGTGTTGGAGACTGCACAGCACTTTGCTTGCAGCCATGAACTCTGCCTCTGTCAGAAGATGAGATGGATCACCACTGCCCAAGCAGCAGCTTCTTGGACTGAAGGTATGGGAGGGGGGAAGCAAGTGTTAACTCTCCTGAACAGCAGGGTGCTGGGGGGGGCCTTGACTGCAGGTTCCAGCCTCCTGCATTAACAAAGTTAAAGAGCTCTTTCACACCAAGAATTTCTCCTCTGTGAAGTGCTTAAAATCAAATCACCTCTCAGGCTGCCTTTTTGGTGAGATAAGACTGAACTCTTTCATTTTGTCCCTGGCAAGTGTTTTCCTCGGCCTCCAAATCACATTTGTAATTATTCTGCACACCCTCCATTTTTTCAGAATCCTTTTAAAGATGTGGGCACCATGTCAGACTTGCAGAGCCTTGCCAGGCTGCTCCCACTTGTTGCTCCCCATCCATGTCTCTGAGCTTGCTACCAGCACATCCCCTCCTGAGGGTGTACAGAAGGCAGAGGGTGCTCTGTGTAGAGCAAAAAGGACTCTGACTGGTCCAGTGAAAGACTAATTTCCCTTCTGCTTGTTGCTCGCCCAGGTAGGTAAACCCTCTTGCCATCACCCTCAGAGGTTCTCCAAAGACACTGTCCTTCCAGGTCAGCAGTCACTGGAGGTAGAAGACCAAGGAACAGCAGGATTTTGCCAAAAGTTGCACCTACAGTTGTCCTCTCTCCATCACCATGACACTCCTGCTAGATCAGCCACCTTCCTCACTGCTGTATTCCCCCCAGAAAGGTAAACAAAGCAGCTTTGAGCAGAGAAGAGGGTGGAAAGGCAGCTGGACAAGAAGGGTGGAGAAACTGGGCACAGAAAACAAGGGTGGTGGATGGTGAAAAGCTCACAACTGCAAGATGGTTGGGGTTGGAAATGACCTCTGGAGATCACTTTTTCCAGCCCTCTGCTCACGCAGGGACACTTAGAGCTGGTTGCCTGTGACTGTGTCCAGACAGCTTTTGAGGTTCTCCACGGATGGTGACTCTGCACCCTCTCTAGGAATCCTGTGCCAGTGCACAGTGGAAAAGTTCCCTGGTGTTCACAGGGAACCTGCTGTGTTTCAGTTTGTGCCCATGGTCTCTGGTCCTGTCACTGGACACAGCTGAAAAGAGCCTGGCTTTGTCCTCCCCCTCCCTCTGGGCATTTCTGTACGCCGACAAGTTTCCCTGTCCCCCAGGCCTTCTCCAGGCTGCACAGACCCAGCTCTGTCAGCCTGCCCTCAGGTGGGAGGTACTGTAGTGCCTTCAGAATCCTTGTGGCTCTTTGCTGGACTCTGGTATGTCCGTGTTTCTGCTGTACTGAGGCACTGGGCACAGCACTGCAGCTGTGGCCTCCCCTGTGCTGAGTGAGGAATCATGTTCCTGGGCATGCTGGCAGCACTTCCCCTCCTGCACCCCGGGATGCTGCTGCCCTTCTCTGGGCAGGGGCACGTCGGCAGCTCCCGTGGGGCTGCAGGGATATGCAGCTAGAGGGAAAGAGTGCGAGAACTCGCCCTGCTTAGCGCTGCGAGAGGGTTTGCTGGAGTACACGGCTGTCCTGCAAGACCCACTCCAGCATAAGTAGCCCTGCTATGTCATCTTGTGCTTTCCAGCCCAGCAGAGCTGGGTAATTGCTTTATCTATCAGAGCTCCTTGCATTAACAGGCAGTAATTGGCACCTGTGTTAAAGAGCCTGGTTTCAATTACTCCTGAATGCAGCTCAGACTCCAGAGCTGGGAGATGACTTGGGGGAGGAGCAGTAATGCTCCTGTTTACTCTCTGTCTTTCCACCAGGTGTTGTTCTTCCTCCAGGGATGAAACACTTTTTTGCATTTCTTCCCTTGTGCCTTGACTCTGACTCAGCAGCAGGGTCTGCATGGGCAGCTGGGGGTGTGACTGGAGCACAGCAAGCAGGCAGAGCCTCCCAGCACTCTGTTCTTCCTCGTGTGGATGTTTCTCACTGAAGCCTCTACAAACCCTGCACTGGATGGTTGGGGTAGCAGGGTGTGGGTGTGGGAGGGAATTGGTCTTTGGTGGCATTCCCCCAGCCCCATGCAGCAACAGTCCTTGGAACTTCCCCAGGCTCCCCTCAGCTACACAGCTCTGGCTTCCACTGCATCAGCACTCTCCATCTGCTGGGCCCAGCCCCACTCTGCTGCCACTTGTCATTTCTGATCCAGTACATTACAGCACCATTAAAGTGCACGGGGAATTCAGAGCCCTTACATTCCCATTTGTTTAGTGGGTGGTGAGGGGACAGTTGTGGTTGATGGTGGAGTCATGTGGAGGGGTAGGAGATCTCTGACTTTCAGAGCAACTACTGCTCCTCCTGCAAGCTTTGCACCAGGAACCTCATCAGTTTGTGATTCACCACTGTCTAGGGCTTCCATTTCCAACAGAACTCCCTGGTTCAGTTCACAGGGGGGTGTTTTGAGGGCTAAGTCAGAACACTGGGCTTTATTCCTATGCTGTGGAGAGAGTTCTATGTCTGATGTCTGGGAAGAGGGAGGAAGTTGTGTGTGATGCCAAGGCTGGAATAGTCAGCTGTGCTACAAAAAAGGGCTGCAGTCTCGGGCCCTGTAGGGGATAGGAGATGTAAAATATGGGGATAAAAGGGGATCTTCAGCACAGAGTGGAGGCAGTGGAACAAGGCAGAGGGCTGGTGATGGGTGACAGTGCAGCAGGCCTGTCTACAGGCATCTGGGGAAATGCTGTCCTGGATTCAAGGAATGCTGTAGCTTAGTGGCTTCCTGCTGGCTGGATGCTGAAGTTTAGTGGCTCAGAGATGGCCATTGCTCTCAGATCCAGGTCTGCTGCAACCAGGCACCAGCCGTTCTCGGGAGGCTTGTCCTGAGCAGCTGCAGCATATGGGGAAAGACATGACATTTTTGAGATGGCAGCTGTTGTACATTGCTGAGAATGGCCCTCCTGAAGACTCTGAGGGTGCTTACCACTGATCTGTCCCTGTTTCTGTGCCAGTCAGTCCCTCAGTCAGTGCCCTCTGCTGCAGCTCTGCTGCTCTTGCTTTCCCCCCAGTAACCCGAAGGCAAAGGCTGCAGCTGCACCACAGTGCTTAAGCTGTGGAGGGGTGGGGCATGTGGGTGGCATGGGCATCACTGCAGGGTTTGCTTCCTTCTTTCTCTCTGTGCCAGTGTTCTTGCAAATGTAGTTTAAGTCAGTACCACACTTGGGGCCAGTCTGATGGTTTTAACACTGAATGTAAGTCACTGCATGACTTGTCCCATAATTGAGACTCAGAGTCCTGCCTTGAGCAAGAATAAATTCCTGATCTAAGCTGCTCTGCCTGCACTGCCAATGCATTTCAGTTTTTTCCCATCTTCCATGGCTCTTCAGGCAGCAGGCCACTGGGAAGAGGCTGTGAGAGGCCTTCAGCTCTGTTCTTCTCCAGAGCACAGTGCAGCAGACATTCTGCTGCCCTGTACCTCTGACACTTGCAAAAGTGGCAGGAGCAGGCACGGAAGGAGTTAACAGTGCTGGAAAGGTTGGTATTTAATTTATTGCTGTCCCTTCTAGCAAACCTAGATGGGAAAATGCCTCCCTGTTGGAAACAGCCCCGCTCAGAAATGGAAATGCAGGATGGCTGGGGATTAGGGTGCCTATCACTGGAAATGGGTTTCTTATCATCTCTCTGTGCTGAATTGGTGGGACAGCCTCTGAAAATTGAATTGCCTTCCCTGCTTCTGCACCTACAGAGCTACCATCCATGGTTAATGGCATCTGAAGCAGAACTCTCTTTCAGAATAGCCCTTCTGTGCTGACCCAGGCTGCACCAGTTATGTGCTAGCCACCAGGGAAAGCCCTGGCCAAGTGCAAGGGCAGCTGTGATCAGGTTGCAGAGGCTTGCTGTCTGCTCTGCCAAGCAGTGGAAGTCCTTCCTTCCTACTAGGATGCTGTTCTTGTCTCTGCTGGAGGACTGACACAGATTGCTGACAAAACAATTGGAAAAGAGTTACCTTTCATCATCCAAGTGCCTCCTTACGTGCTCAGGGGCAACAGCTGCCAGGCCTAGCTGCATCAGAGGGGTGGGGGCTCCTTATCTCTGCACTGAAGGAAATTATGGACAGAGGAATTCTGGTGTTTGAGGAGTGGGATGCCAGTTTGCTTGTTAATCCCATCTGCAGTTGCATGGGAGGACGTGCTGGTTCTTATGTGACACCAGCTCAACCTGAGTGTCCTGGAAGGCAGGGACAGGGGTGGGGCAAACCAGAGGCAGACATGGAACAATCCTTAGTGCTATCTAGGATAAAGTTTCCTTACTTCCAGCCCTTCATGCTTGTGCACAGCCTCAGACCTGCCCCGCAGCCCCGTGCCTGTGGAATGGAGCCAGAGAGCTGTCCCAGGAGGATTTCACAAGGGGTTGGTTCCCCAGCTTTTAGTTGAGGGCCTTGGTGTCCAGGTCCATCCTCACGCTGGTGCAGGGGTGGTCTCAGTGGCATGCACGGCTCCCCCATGTCACTGGTGTGTGTGAAGGGTCCCCCAGCTGTGCCTCAGCTGCATGTGCATTTGGCCTTATGGTGCCATCAGCCCCAGGGTGTGGTCATATAACAGTTCATCCAAACACCTTCTCTTTCATATTGGGCTAAAACTGATAGATCAAGGTGACTTTGGAGAGAGAAATAATTCCTTTTGCAGGATTTGCATAATCCTGGCTGGTGATATGATAATGGTGTTTGTTAAAGACAGAACACAATGAATTAATACTGTTAAGTTGCTGCTGCAAAATGCAAAGTGGGTAATTTACTGTGAGTGCCAGGAGGAGTATGAGTACAGCAGGCTGTACTCACGCATGGCTTTGGTGCCAACAGGTACAGGAGACATTACCACAGGCACAGCC
Source organism: Corythornis vintsioides (assembly GCA_025447755.1). NCBI lineage: Eukaryota > Metazoa > Chordata > Aves > Coraciiformes > Alcedinidae > Corythornis > Corythornis vintsioides. The sequence continues at coordinate 61,528 of JAOEGS010019744.1, read as the reverse complement.
CTGACGTGGCAGTGTTGGCAATAGCTACTTAGCCCTGCTTGGTACCCTGCTTGGCCACAGCTGGAAGCTGTGCTGAGCTTGTCCAGGAAGAAGTTACTTTCCAGTACGTCTCCCCACTATCCCTACAGAGTTGGGACCTGCTTTGTTTCCCAGATGATTCCAGAGAGCCAGCTGTGCAGGGCCAGGCCCTGTTGAAGGAGGGACAGTGGAGCTGAGGGTAATATCTTTCTGATGCTGGAGGGACATCCAGACAGAGATGCTCTGGAGGTTGCAGTGGTGTGGAGATGAGCTCTGGCACTGCCCTTCGTGTCTCCTTGGCCATCCCCAGTGGACAAAGAACTTTGATGTCTTCCAGCCCCTAAGAGGTTTTCCTCCCTCTGTGGAGAATGAAGGCCCTGTGGTAAAGTCACTGGAGACTGTGCTCAGCTTCCCCCTTGTGCTGCCAGACCCAGCTGAGGAGTGGGGCAGGGTGAGCAAGGGGGAAGAGCTGGTGTGAGGCAGAGGTGGAGAGAGGCTTGAGAAAGGTGCAGAAGTGCTCTGGACTGGTGCTGCAGTTCCAAAGCCATCCTTGCCTTCCAGACCTCACTGGAATCCTAATGCTCCCTTTATCTTTGCAGCTCCACAGCACATCAGAGGCAGATACTGAACAGGAGCCAGAGCAGGGTTTCAGGCTAATTGGATTCCGTGTCTCCGTGGTTCCCTGTGTAGGCAGGGGACAGATCAGTCAGTGTTTCTGGGGAACAGAGGAGAGCAAGGATGACCTGCACAGGGATTTCCTTCTGCACAGCTGCTGCTGCTAGTGCTGCTGTCAGCAAGAGACTTTTCTGGACAGGCTGTCGAGGTAGAAGGGCCCAGAGCAGTGTCTTCCCTGTGGCAGTGCTGCTGTATCCAAATGCCCTGTGCTCTTCCAAAGTCTCTGAGCCAGATGCAGTCCCCTTCCCAGGGAAGGAAACAGCTCCAACACCTGAGCCTGAGCAAGCCCAGCAGTGCTCTGGGTGGGACTGAGCAACCTGATCTAGTTGAAGGTGTCCCTGCTCAGCTGCAGGGTGGTTGGACTAGACTGACCCTAAAGGTCCCTTCCATCCCAAACCATTCTGTGATTCTATGACTCTCCTGCTAACTCCATGTGAAGGGAACAAAGAACTGGTGGTCCCTGCACACACCAGGCCAGCTGAGTCTGCTTCCCTTTGCAGGCCAGGGGCTGACTGGGAGCAATGCACACTTGAACCTCTGCCCTTCTCCCAGGTTTTAGAGTCTGCCAGGGCGGGAGCAGGATTCACCTCATTAAAACAGATTTATTCTGGCATAAACATTTCATCCCTTTAATTGCAAAGCAGTCAGACTGCAGGCAGCAGTGGCACTTGGTGTGGAGACTGAGGCAGGTGTGCCAGCCTGCAGCACAGTACACGTGGCTGTGTGCACACCCAGTGTGACTTGACGTGGTGTCTAGGTGTAGAAGTGTGTGCTGCGCAGTCAGGGTAAGTGTGTGTTCTGAGCACCATCCTGTCCTGACAGGTCTGTGGTGTCCCTGCTTCTGTGGCAGGGCTGCAGTGTTGCCCTTACTGTGCAGAGAAAGGACAGAGGCCCAGAAGTGCCAAGCCCATGACTTTGTAAGCAGTGGAAATAGAACAGTGAACGTGCCCATGTGTCAGTAGCCTCTGCTCTGTGCCCGTGCTGTGACAGGGCATGTGGCATGTGTGACAATCACCTTGACGTGCACTGAGAGCTGCCAGGGTGCTGGGTGTCCAGTGTCTGCTTTTGGCCATCTGCATGGGGGGATGGAGTCCTGGGGTGGCAAGAGAGTGGCAAGGTCTTCTCAGGCCCTTTCAGCCCCTCTGGGGCAGTGGAGTGTGCCTGGGATCTCCATTCCATGGCTCTTGGCATGACAGTACATATCAGTGCATCAGGAGGATGCAACCAGCCAGTGGTGGAGTTGCCAGCCTGCTGCTGAAGTTCGTGGCCTCTGTTTTCCCTCATGCTCATCCAAATGTTAATTTTATGGATGCTTTTATAAATCTTGCAGCTTTCTCTGATCCACAGGCTATACAGATTTCATCTTGTTGAGAGGTGACACTTCTGGCCTTTGGTACCAGGCTATCAATTTAATGCTCTGAGAGTAATAAAAAACATGGGACCATATTAACTTGTCATTACTCTGCTGCTCCTTCCTGTAACTCTTTCTGTGCCATCTGAAACCCCAGACTGCACTATAAGTGCCTCAGCTGCTGGCAGAGCCACAGCTCTGGGACAGCACCAGCTGGAGCCAGCTTCCCAGCTGGAACAACTACATGGTTTCCAAATGGTGAGCTGCTCTTCTGCTTGCCAGGAAGATGGAGGTTCGTGGCCACCTCTCTGTTAGCCCTGGCAATCCAGAGGGATGCTTGTATCCCACCTCTGAGACCCCTCCATCTGTTCTGAGCAGGGGACGCCTGCAGGTCTGCCAGCTGCACAGGGTGTTGATTTGCCAGGCTGTGAGGAAGGGCATTTCTCCTGCTCAGAGGCAGCCCTGCTGCCGACCAGCCTGGGAGAGCGTGTTTAGGTCACTCCATCAATGTAAAGGTTAAATGTTCAGCTGTAGCTATTGAAAACAGAGCAGCAGCAGCAGCAGCAGCAGCAGTAAAAGAATTGGATGCCTTATCAATATCTGGGTTTAAGATCTGCATCTCAGCACCTACCAGGAGCAGAGCACCGAGGTGCTCGCTGGACACGGGGGTGTGTTGAGAGCTGCCCCTCAGCATTTTTTCCTCTGTGGGCAGCTATGCCCCAGCTCAGCCCTGAGCCTCACTTCACCCCACTTGACAGCTTTGCAAAATGGATTTTTTTTTTTTTACTCATTTTTTTTTGCCTGGGGATTTTGAAGGAGTGCCTGATGTTTTATAGTGTGTCCATACAACTTCTGCTCTCTCTGCTGGTTAAGAGGGTCTCCTTATGGTGTAGACTGAGTGTCAGCCACTCAACCCCTGTGAGAAGGCTGCTGACATACTCTTAAAAGTGGGGTTTTTTCAATATATATACTTTGGTTGAGGAAATAGGGACCTGGAAGAGTAATTTTTTTTTTTCTATCCTGCACATCTGTTTCAGTAATTCAGGTTTCTCATGTGTTTTATTTGTATTGTTTTGCAGAAGACACTTTTCCAGGTGCTGTTGTTCTGGTGCAGAGTGTTGGCATCAGGTGCTGGTCTTTGCAAACTGCTCTCTATACCCGTCACCCTTTTTCTCTGGTCTCTGGCAGTCCCTGTCCCTGTTACATGAGCATAGGATTCACTGCAGCCCACAGACAGTTGTCCCTGGTGCTGAGAAGCACAACGGACTCACCCACTGGGGGTCCTCACTGGAGGCCTCAGTGGGAAGCAGCTGTGGGACTCTGGTGGCTCATGCACTGAGATCCAGTGGGATGCCTTGGCCCCTGATGCTGCTGTGCATCAGCCCAGCAAGCCAGGTGGCTCTCGGGTGCAGGGAGCACCCATGTCCTGGCTGAGCTGTCCCCTGAGTAGCACCAGCAGATGGATGTGGAAAGCCTTTAAATTCAGCACATGATCAATACTAAACTGATCTTCTGGAGTCTCTTACAAGATTACCCCAGCCTCATGAATCCAATTGTAGAAAAAATCACTGGGCACACTAGGGAGATGTGAGAACAATGCAGACCCATTTAGGATGCACAGAGCCAGAGTAAGTGACTTCACAACTGCTTCTTGCAGTAAATAATTAATGCACTTTACACTTGGTTTTATTGCTACCCCCATGCCCCTGCCTCAGTTCCTTTCTACCAGTATCCCTCTCATGTCCTGAAATCCCCATACTGGGTAGTTTCTGTGGTTGTGGTTCCCTGCCACACGTGTGTACACAGAGATGGGAAAAGTTTGGATTTCAGTGGTTGGCATAGCAGGGAGAGCAACGCTGGGGTAGACATGGTGCTGTTTCACTGCTCAGCATCAGCAGAACTGAGCTGGGCTCAGTCTGGGACCTGGCCTGGCTTTGCAACCTTGATCTTTGCCCCAGTGCTGCTTTCACATGGTGCCCACGTTCAGACCTAATGATGCTAATGGTATTTCTATACTAATTAGCAATGGCACTTGAACAAGCTGACACAAATGATCAGCTGCAGAGTGGGGACTGCAGCTGACAGAGTGTCAGTGAAGGGGTAGAAGCCCAGTCATGGGACAGGCTGTGGCAGGGACTCCTCACCTGGCACCATCTGCAAGTCCTGGGCTCCCCCCTGCAGCCAGAGCCAGGGGAGACAAGGCAGCCACTGGATGGGCTGGGGGATGTGTGGAAACCTGCATCTGGACTGGGATGTCTGGGGGGGCTCTTCCCTGATCACACACTGCCGGGGTGGGCTCACAGTGGTGGGCTTGCTGAACCAGATGGCTGGTGTCAATGCAGGTTGCTGCAGATGCTAAAAGCAGGTTGATGGGAGTCCCTACCATGGAATGAAGTTTGTCTGGGCCTGTCAGCTGAGACAAAGCTATTTATGTGCTACTAAAGCCCTTGCAGCACGGTAGGTCCTGGGGCATCCTGCATCCCCAGCATTTTGTGGAAGAGACCAAGCACAACTTGGCATGTGTCTCTGAGATTAAAATTCTGGGAAGACAGCATGTCAGGAGGAGCATCTCACCTGCTTGCCCTGTCCCCCCTCTCCAGGGAGTTACTCCAGCCACTCCAGAGACACACACGGGCTAGAAGGAGTCTTGGGCCAGACTTCTGCTGTTCCCTGTCAAAACCATTTTGACTGACTGAAGCCCTGCAGACACCTTCCAGGGAGTGCTCTGATTTCACAGGTGGGTGCTGTGAGGCTCTGATCCCACCTCTGGTTCTGTCCATCTCTGATCACTGTGAAGGGCAGGAGAGTTGAGATTTTGGTGGCTGTGGTCTGACTCAAACTGCATCTTCCAAAAAGAAGGAACAGATCCTTCTTTTCAGGTGTTGCCCAGCCATCTTCACTGGCTCTTTTAACACTCCTTCCAGCAAGGCAGTAGGTGACCTTTTGGGGAGAAATAATCCCAACATCAATATAGTATTTTGCATGCTGTTCCCTTGGGATCTGTAAGTATAGGCCAAATCAAAGTTAGTCTAATCCTCTGCTTTGAGAGGTTCTGGCAAGATCCCACCACATGGGAAGCAGTGGCTGCTCTGAGTGTTTGGGCTTCAGGCCAGAACCTCTGAAATGCCTCAGGGACGTTTCTCTGAGCGCCCTTGGGGGACATCTACTGGGCCCTGGATTGTTGAGGGCTTGTACCTCAGGCACAAGCTGCTTTTCCAGATTCTGACCACTGCTGCTTCTTCCACAGGAATCTGACAATGGTTTGCCCCTCTGTGAGGTGTGAGTCCAAGGCATGCAGAGCATTAGACTGTCAGCATCTCCAGGTAGGCACCTGCACATCATGGGTGTTGTCCCAGGAGTGACCCCTAAACTGCGCAAAGGGAGCCTCCGTGTAACCTTGGCCTGAAGTTGCCTGTTATCTCACGTTAGCAAAGCCTGATCCCTGACCCGGGGTCCTACACAGGGTGGGGAGGGCAAGGAGATGCATGCACAGCCCTGCTGCCCCCACCTCTCTGCTGGCTGCCAGCAAGTGAAGGGGGAATACTGGAGCACAGGTCAAGCACCTGGCATCTCTGTTCCCTCTGGGGCCAGTCCCTGGAGCAGCACACTCGGCACCCCTGAGAATGACAGCTGGTGGCACTCAGCATCTCTGGAGCCATCCTCAAGGCTCTGGAGTTTGCTTTCCATTCAGGGCATGTGCCTTGGCTCAAGCCCACACGCTGCCTGTGGTTTGAGGCATACAGTGCCCATGGGGCTGGCTGCTGACAGTCCCCCTGTGCCAGCAGACAGCAGCCTGTGGGTCTGGGGCTGCACACAGACACGTCAGACCGAGCTGACAGGCCTGGTGTGAAATAAGATGAATGGGCTGAAGTTGGTGAAAATGATTCTAATTTATAATCTGCTGCTTTGTGGAGCTCCCAAATTAATTCTCTCTAGATACATAAGTAGGCCACATGTTTGCTTTGCTTCAAGTGTAATAAACATTACACTCTGTCCCCTGCTGTTGGTCCTGGTTCCTGTCAGAGCACTGGTCCCTGTAGCTAATTCCTCACACCTGTCTCCCAGGCTCCAGGGGCCCACGGGAGCACGGGGCGGAAACGCCAGGATCCAGGAACTTGTGGCATGGGGAGATAAACCTGATCAAAGGGCTAGCACAGCCCCTCTGAGTATCTAGTCACAGGCAAAGCAGCCCAGCCCACTTGGGAAAGGGCTTTGTTCCTGCTGAGCTCTTTGCCTGGCTCCGTGCTGCAGCGAGCAGCTGGGATGGGGTGCTGGGATACATCACCCTCGGGCACAAGGAGCTGGCAAATGATGGGGTGAGTGGGGTGTAACACCCATGGGAGGCTGTTCTTTACAGCTCTACTGGGGTCTGGGTGCCAGCACAGGGCAGCTGCAGAACTCAGTCAGGCCTTGTCCAAGAAGAAAAGTCTCTGGCTGTGAGAAGTGGCATCTGCAGCCATCCATCGCCAGGGGAGGGCACAGAGTGGGCACTGCTGGCCTGGGGAGGCACAGAGTGGGCACTGCTGGCCTGGGGAGGGCACAGAGTGGGCACTGCTGGCCTGGGGAGGGCACAGAGTGGGCACTGCTGGCCTGGGAAGAAGTGCTAGCTGAAACAGAGTTGGTAGTCAGTCCCTTGTTCCTAGAAAGACTGTCTATGCTTGTAAAAACCGAATGAGTTTTGCAATTCCTTGCAGATCTCTCTCCCCTTTTCCTCATCTGAAGGTGATGGAGGTTGTTCCCAGCTTTGCTGAAAACAAGGGTGCAGAGAAAAAAGAAAAAGCCAAGTGCTGGACCTTGGGCTTTAGTTACCGTTTTGATTGTTTTGTGACTGATCGCTCTTCACTCCCTGCCTTGTTTTCTACCTCCTTCCATGGTACCCTCATTGAGGTCTCCACCTACTTAGCAAGTAAATCCCTTCTCACAGGCACTGAGTGTGAATAAGGGTTGAAATGCCTGGGTTTTATCTTTGCCCTCATATCTCTAAATTCCAAGACTGCTGGACTTGAGCATCAAGTTCTGATGTGGAAGCATGCAAAGACTTCTGCTGAACTAGTGACCCTCCTGTTTGTCCTGTTGCTGGTGACTTCCATGGTCCCCAGGCATGTGGAGACCTTTCCCAGGCCTTCCTCTCCTTTCCACACCGAGGAAACATCCTCCATCCTTGCTTCCTTGCCCCAGCCTGCTCAGCACCCCAGCCTTGTTCTGGTGCTGTCTTGGTTGAGCAGGTGCAGGAGTGTGAAGCTGCCTTTGCTTTTTGAGATGCCTTTGGTGGAGGGTGAATGAACTGGAATGGTGTGTGCTGGATGAAACTTACACCTGTTTTGCTGCAATGATAGGATGTATTGCTGTGCAGGAAGATGGGGTCAGATTCCTTGTCACTGTGTTTTCACCATCTCCAGGGGAAGGAGAACTTTAAAAATCAGTTTAGAGTGCAGTTTAATAGGAATGTCAGTGCTCCTGCTGCTAACAGACAGGCCTGGCGATTTTTTCTCACTTGGTTTTGCCCCCTTGCATCCATAGCTTCTCTGCTGGCAGCTCAGTGCAAGCAAAGCACTTTCCTGGCCTTGGGCTCCCATCCTGCCCTGAGTGGTCCAGAGCCAGCCATACTTGCTGGTGGTCCAGAGTCAGACACTCCGTGTCCTTCAGTCCACCTTAGGACTGTGGCAAATTCCTTGTGCCCTGGCAGGGAAGAGGTGCTGGCTTCTGTGCAGCACATACCCAGACCTGTGCTCGCTGTAGCGATGGGGAGCCTGGCTCAGCACCTGCTCAGTGTGAGTGCACTGAGGCCTGGGAGGCAGGGGCATTCTCTCTGCACTCTCTGGGGAGGGTCTAGCAGGAGGAGCTGTGTTGGAGACTCTCAAGAACAGAGATGCCAGCCTGACCTCAGGGCACGTGCCCCCCACTCTTCCTGGAGCCCCAGACACAGGCGTCTGTGTGCCCCATGCAGCCTGCCAGGGAGGGGAGCCAAGCAGCAGCTGTTATCAGGCTCTCACAGACCTTCCCATCTGGCTGCTCTTCTGAGGAGTGAGCCACGCTGGCTGCAGGTGCTGGGCAGCCTTCCCTGGGAGGTGCAGCCAAGGCTGGAGGTGCAGCTGTTCTGTCTTCAGAGCCCTGGTAAGTAACAGCCTCACCCTGCCATCCTCAAGCCAGGCTGATGCAACCCTGACAGTGCCTGCAGCACCTCTTCTCATCTCAACGTGCAGGTGGGAGCTGTTATTGGAGACCCAGCACGTGTGTCAGCTCAGGCAGCTTGAGCCATGTTGCAGGAGGCTGGAAACAGCAAAGCTCAGCCTGGTTCTGGGTGCAGAGCATTGGTGAAGGAGAGCCAGTGGCTGCAAAGAGAGCATCACAGGGCCCTTGAGACTCTAAAGCTGCCACTTCTCCCAGCTGCTGCGAAGCTCAGTCCTCTCTGAGTCCTCCTTTCTGCCCTGTGGAGGTCTGAGGAGGCCTGGGGGATAGGTGGCTGCCCCCACCCTGTGTCAGACCCTCTTGCTTTTCTGTAGCCTGGCCTGAGGCAGAGGTGTGGGGCTTGGGCTCACTATGCTGTGGAGCTTGAGCTGTGTTGGCATCAGTGCCACTGGCTGCAGATGCTCCTGCATGGCACAGCACTTTGGACCAGTTGATCTCCAGAGGCCTCTGCCAGTCCCTTCCCTTCTGTGATTCCATGACTGTAAGGAGTTAAAAGAAGTAACAGAACTGAGCACCCAGGACCAACAAACCTCACCAGTCTTCTCAGACTCAGGTTCCCTCATCTTTAGTGGTGCATCCTTCATGTTCAGAAAGCTGACAGTGTCAGACCCTGCTTGTACTCAGCTTCCCCATCCTGTCCTGGCTCCTGTCCTGAATATAGTTTTACATTTTATGACTCTCAGAGGTTTTTAAATTTAATGGGTTCTTTTTTTTTTTCCTTTCTTCCTTCTTATCACCTGAGCTGGATCCTCTCTGAGCTGCTGCCAGCTCCAGGGATTACATGTGAATAATTTAGGTCTGATGGTATGTTTGAAGTTTAACAGAAGGAAGTGGCAAGTGTAGCCTGCTCCTCATCCCTGCCCCAGGGCCATGGTGCAAGCCACTGCTGTGTCTCCAAAGGCAATTAAAGGATTCCCTAAGGAGCCACACTCTGAACATTTCATGGCCTTCCTTGGGCATGGCCTTCCAGATCCTGGCACCCTGGAGGCCAAGGCTTCCAGGGCACTGCAGGGGCCATGGGTTCATTTCTGCCTAGCTGCCCTTACAGGCTTCTGCTCCCCAGCAGCAGCACTGGAGGATTGCTGTGTGCGCTGTGGGCTGGACCATGGCACTGTGCCTGTGTGGGGGACTCGGGGCCTCGTTTGCCAGCCCAGGGCCAGGAGCACTGAGATGCCAAACCAGCATCTGTGTCTTGGCAGCTCTGAGGCATGGTGAAGGCAACAAGCAAACATGGAGAGCTGACCTAAAGGCTAGCTGGGTGAACACAGGTGGTTCCAGGGTCATCAGACACTGGAGGAGGAGGGAAGGGTCTCCAGTGTGTTGAGCAATGGCAACGGAGGGGGTTTGGCTGCTTGACTCAGGGTGCATTGAACTACAGGGGGTCCAGAAGCAGATCAGGCTTCCTTCCCATGTCCCAGGGATGTGTGCTGCTGTTAGTGGTCTCTGGTTGCACAATGTCAAGTGCGGCTCGTTCTTAGGACAAGGGGCACGGAAAGATACTCTGGGGAACAGTTTTTAACCTCCTGTGGTTCACCTTTATCAGGGCTGGTTCAGCAGCAGTGGATGCAATCTGCCCCTCATATGTAGACTTCTCTTTGCAAGGTGGCTCTGACAAAATTAAAGTATGAACTTCAGTGGTTTCCAGGAGCTCTTGGAAGAACTAACAAGCATATCACAGGGTCCAGCATTAGATCATTCTCTAATAACAGAAACTGTCAGGGAGTTTGACGTCCATTTAACAGCAATTAGTGCAGATGAAAGAAGCACTAACACAGAAGCCCATGACTGCGCTTTGGGTGGGAGAAGGGAAGGAATGTGTAAGAGAACATGTAAACATGACAAAATGTGACTGTGTAGCCCACAAAACAATGACACGTTTTAACGTTTCTAATCCTTTTCATGCAAGCAGAAACAGATGATAAATGTGTGGCAGAGTGAAAGACCTGCAGTGAAACCTTGGAGCTGAGGATCTGAAAGGATTGTGAACAGACTAATCTGCAGAATTCTGCACAGAGCAGAAGAGAAAAGGCAAGTGTATGTGTAAGAGCCAGAAGCTGCAGCAGCAGGAATCTGGTGAGCAAGAGGACTCCTCTGCCCACCCAGAGGAGCACCCAATGAGAGGAGAAACTATCACTGGCAACTGATATGTGATATGGAGCACCTACAGAAAGTAGGAGTCTTTTCTGGAAAACTCCAAGTTAAATGTGGCCCTAAACAATATCCTTGTAAAAGACAGCAAAATGTGACTGGAATGTGTGTTGATAAAGCTGCAGCCATAGCCATGGCTCGGGAGGACTTTCAGACTGTAAGGGCATCTCATGGACTCCACCCTGTGAAGTGGTGACAACAGTCAAGAGCTGCTGTTCCACGATTCTGTGCCACAGCTAACGTCAAGACAGACAATTTCAAGGTATGTTAGTAGAACAGTATCCCTGGAAAAATGGAAAGGCCAGTGTACAACATCTAAACAGATGAATAATGGCTGGAGCTCCTCTCCTGTGAGGACAGGCTGAGAGAGTTGGGGTGTTCATCCTGGGGAAGAGAAGGCTCCAGGGAGACCTTCTGGTGGCTCCCAGGATCTGAGGGGGCTCCAGGAAAGCTTGGGAGGGACTTTCTAGGCTGTGGGTAGTGCCAGGACTGGAGGGGATGGATTAAAACTGGAGACGGGTGGATTCAGATCAGCCATGAGGAAGAATTTCTTCCCCAGGAGGGTATCAGACCCTAGCACAGGGTGCCCAGAGAGGTGGGGGCAGCCCCATCCTTGGAGATTTTTAAGGCCAGGCTGGATGGGGCTCTGACCACCCTGCTGTGGTGGGAGGTGTCCCTGCCATGGCAGGGAGTTGGAACTGGATGAGCTTTGAGGTCCCTTCCAACCCTGACAGTTCTGTGATCCTAATTATATGTGCAAAGGGTATGATGGACTATGTTTTAATCTGTTCTAAAAATACCTATACCGAGCCATTTGAAAAGTAGTATCAAAGATATAATTGCACAGTTTGAAAACACTAACATTTTTACAAAGCTAGGACCATTCTCTGGGTCCTGGTAATTGAGTGATCAGAGGAGCTCAACATGATGCACTTACAACACATCCTTTGGGAGGTTCAGGTTGCACGTTGGAATTGCTGTAGAAGCTTATCATACACCCAGAGAAGCCTGCTGCTGGCAACAGCAGAACAAAAAAATGGCACAAGGAAAGCACAGCTTTCAAGAGAACTGAGCACAACAGGGGCTGCAGGGGAGAGGGAGATGGGGATTGGCTGGATGTGCCCATGTGTTGTCCTCTAAGCAGTGGTGGTGTCTGAGCAGGATTTGAGTCAGCGGGGCTGTGCGTGGTGAAAGGTGAGCATAGCTGAGTCTGATGCTGCACCTTCCTCATGTGGGCACTGGGTAGGATTTCCATCCCCCTGTAGGATGGCTTTGCTGGTCATCCCAGCCACACTATGGTGGTCTTCCCAGTCCAGAGTACATGTCCTTTGGAGCCCTGGACTCAGCACTGGTGTACTCCAGGAGTGCTCAGTTCACTCTGCCTTTCTGGTGTGTGAGTCCAAAGATCATCCTAGTACCAGAAATAACTGTTTTCCATCTTACATCCTCCCCACAGCTTTTTTCAGCCAGATGGTGGCCTTCACCACAGCACTGCTCTCCTCCCATGTCACGGGAAGACTGTGATTGCTTTGAGCCATCTTTCCCTCTGCTCTTGGCTGCTCTCGGGGCACAGAACAGTCTGTGTGAGTGCAGGACACCGTGGTCATGTGTGTTTACTAGGGAGAATGACAAAAGGAGACTGTGTCATGCTTCTCCTGACAGGTCCATCCTAAGCTTTCCATCTAACTGGGAACCTTGGATGCATCCCAGACCCAAGAGCTCAAATCTCTGCCTTTCCTTCATTTCTTTGGTTTGTTACATGGAACATTTAGGGCATAGCTTCAGTCAGACACTGAACACCATGCATCTGGCTGTAGATCTTGGGGACAAACAACCTGGAATGAATGCCTGTGCCACTGACAGAAGGGCACTGTGCAAACACATCCCACAGCAGGAGGTAATCCCTGGCTCACCTCTCAGGCAGACAGTCTGACTGCCCACTAGCAGAACCAAACACTTGCCCTTGGGCTTTCTTCAGGCCGTAGTCGGGGACTGGACCAGCAAGGCAAATACTGAATGACTGCTGCAAATAACTGTCCCAACCATTAATTTTTATAGGCTGAGTGGCAGCATTTCATGCTGGGCACAACCAGCAGTGGAGATGAAAGCTTGAAGCCAAATAGACATCACAGAGCCAGTACAAATGCTATTTATTAAAGAATGCCTGGACTGCAGAGGAAGCAGAAAGGTGCATCTTGAAAGGAACCTTTAACGCCTGTGAGTGAAAAGCAGCAAGGGCTGGGAAGCAAGGGGAGCTGCCAGAGGCAACAGCTAATGGACCTGGTCCTGGGGTGAGCTGGCAGCAGGGAGCATGTGGCTGGGAGCCAAAGGGTAAGTCATGCTGCTTCATCTGTAGCCATAAAAGCAAGAGCTGAGCGAAGGGGCTGCCTAAGCTGAGCTGACGGGCAAGAAAATGCTGCTGGGGAAGGGGATACCCCCAGGCTCCCATGGGGAGCTGCTGCTCTTTACTGTGGTCTGTGCAGAGAAACTAATGACCAGACACTGCTGCCAGCTGGGTACCTTGCATTTCTGCACCCTGCAGCACTGGAGCAGGGACTCCAGGTTCCCACCTCATGGTCCAGATCAGTGCCTCAGCTGATTAGCATGTCTGACCAGACTCCCATTCCATCCCTTCCCAG
>JAOEGS010019744.1:19267-38710 GCA_025447755.1 Corythornis vintsioides | reverse complement strand
TCTGTTTTTTTCTTTTCATTGTCTCCTGTGCTGTGGCTAGTTCCCTGATGTGGAAGAGTTGTTGGATGCCACTTCAGTGCTCATTCTACAATGCAGTGTCTGGGTAGCAAAAGTGGACATCATCTTCAGATGTCTGTGCCTTCCCTAATCCCACAAGGCCATCCAGGATGCCTGCAGAGGATCCTTCTTTTCCTGCAGAAGCTCTGGTCTTCTTGGTGGTACTGTTCCTCTGATCCTCTTGCAGGATGGTTTCAGTTCTCCCTGGCCCCTCCAGAGACACCCTTATTATGGGACCTCCTCTTTTATCCTTTGAGGGCCTGTGGGACACTGTGGTCACTGGCATGGGGTAGCTGGCAGCCTGGCATGGAGATCACTGCTGCTGCAGGCCTCCCTTTGCTGTTAACATCCCCTGGTGCATCTCAGGCAAAGGGCTGCACTACACTGCTGGAAGTGGGAGCAAGAGGAGAAACTGTTCACAGTGCATGAACTGGTCTGAGCCTGCTCCTGGTCTGTGGGCATGGCTTTTCTCCTCACACTTTGGGGTTCAGAGTGCCTGTTCTGTGCCTCCCTGAGCTGACCCACCTTCTGCCCAGTGCCCACCCTGGTGGTGGGTGCACACTGGCAGCAGCTGGGGACAGAGCCACACCTGGTGCTGCCAGTTTTCCCCAGGGGTCTTGTATGACCCTTTCAACAGAAGGTGGAGGGCAGACCCTGCTCAGCTGAGGCCTCTGCATTGCTCTCTGAGCTGGGGGTGCTCTCAGGAAAGGCAGCCAGCTCCAGGCTGCTCCATGCAGAGCTGCTCCAGCCCAAGGGCAGTGTTTGGACTGGATCATTCGCTGTTGCTAAACTAGCAGCAGTGGCTTTTCATAAAGTGTCACCTTTTGGGTGGGTGCCTCAACTTAAGATAGCTCACTAAGCACAAGGAAAGGTTATAATGCTGCAACCTAATGACAGTTTCTCAGCAATGGCAGCACTTCTCTGGGTTTGCAGTCCTGCCCTGCTTCTCTTGCCTGCAGGAACACTGCACCTGCCTCCTCTCTGCATGCTGTGCCCCGTTCTGTCCTGCTTTTACTTCCCTGCCTCTCACTGACTCTGGCAGTGCCATCAATGAGCCTGGAAAAATGAGTCCAACAGGGCTCATTCAGTTTTGACTCTCTCAGTGCTATTCCTCCTGTTTCCAGCCCTGCTGTGAGAGCCGTGCCTTAGCTCACACACCGTGGGACTGAGACTGGGCAGGGTGCCTATTAACACTGCTCTCAAGCTGTTGTGTGTGCAGGGTCTGCTCCAAACCTGGCCTGTCTCACACGCTCCATCACTGCTGCCCCGGTGTTACTTTGGCCCTGCTAGCTGATGATGGAAGCTGTGGATGTGATGAGGGTGGTGCCTGGTGCCTGTTGGCAGCAGCCAGGGATCCGTGCCTGCCCTGTAGAAGCACTTAGCCGGGCACTTGCCAAGCAAGTGGCATCCTTACCATCCTGCCCCTTTTGGGAAGCTGTGCCAGGGCCACTTACTGTGCTCTGGCGTAGCAGTCGTGTGAGCATTGCTGACTGGGAAGTCCTGACTGGGAATCAGGAAAGCAGGACTGCTTGTCCAGTACCTTTTTGCAGGTACCTGCCCCTCCCTGCTGTGATATTCCAGGGAACACCAAGGGAAAGGAGACATAAGATTACTCCTCTTTACTCGATGATGTTACCTCACACACCGTTGAACTTCAGGTGGGCTTTTGTTAATCGTTTCCTAATTAGCTGGTGGCATTAACAACTGCAGGTGACTTGAAGCTTGAGGCCCTCGGTTCACCTGAAGCTGGTGATGGCCAGAAGCTTTCTGCAGCCAATGACGGGATGTGAAGGGAGTCTCCATAGAAACATCTTGGGCAATAAATGGAGCCACAAAAGGTTTGAACTCCTTTTAGCAGAAGCCTCTGTGTGAACGTGGATGCAGGTAGTGGTGTGCACAGGGATGGAAAAAGGTGTGCACTGGTCTGTCAGGAGAGAGCTCATTCTTGCAGACAGGCTGTGTCCTGTGCCTTACAGCATGCAGCCCTCCCTGGTCGCTGAGCCCCTGGGATTGGGGCAGCCAGGGAAGCCCTGGCACTGTGCACAGCAGCACCTGGGACCTGTGCAGCCTCTGCAGGTGGTACCTGTGTCTCTGATCCTCATTCTGCCCTTCCCTATGGTTTGGCACTTCAGAGATGTGTGCAGGCAGATCCCAGTTTACGGGGGGTCTGAGTTCCCAAGCCTACTCGAATAGGCCCTGGAAATGGGTACAGTGGGCACACATCTCCACCCCCAGGCCCTGTCCTAGGGCTGTTCCCTTCAGTGCCCCCTTCTGCCTTCCCTGCAGAGCCTGGACTCCCCTGGCTGGACTCAGCTGGCAGGTTGCCTGGGGGCTCTGGGCTTCCTGATCCCAGGCTGTGTAGCAGGTGCTCTTCTGGGGCTGAGACCTACATGGGCCAGAGTCAAGAAGAACAGATAAAGGTTTGGTTGCTTCAGAGACTGAGAAACCCTCCTGGCCTGGCCATCCCAGGACAGCAGGGTGCTGGGACCCCTTGGCCAAGCCCTTGTTCTGACAGCCTTTCTGTTGTGGGATGCTCTGTGCAAGACATTAGCTTCTCTGCGTGCCTGGGGATGCTGCACTCCCTTCTCCAGCCCTGCTTCCCTGCCTCTGTTACAGTGGGATTATCTGTCCTCTGTTCCTACTGCAGCTGCTTCCTGGAATTCCAAATCCCCAGAATGCTGTTTCTCCAGTAATCCTTGTCATTAAAAGTGGCTCCTAAGCTCAGACCACTTCATTCTCTCCATGGCCAGCCCTCTGTCACCCTCTCTAGAGAGGAGCAGTTGGAGGTGGGCACACACTAAAATAAGCAAATGAGCTTTTTAACCTGTGACAGGACACTGTCCCCCTGTCACCTGCTACCAAACTCCAGTTACCCTTGACCTTGGATCCTTCAGAATTTTTACTATTCCCTTTTTAAAAGGGTGAAAACATGTTTTCTTCCCCCATTGTTATGGCCCTAAAAAGACGTATGGGGGTAGGTAACCGTGCTGTGCATGTGTGGGAGAGATAATAGTTTCCTCTGTCACTGGAGCCTAGCAGGCTGAGGTACAGGTGAGGGGTTTCTTCGGTGGCTGGATGTTGCCAGCCTCCTGAACTTGGCTACCTTCCCACTTATGAAATGCAGCTGAACCTTTTGAGAGCAGGCAGGTAGGAATAGCTGAGCATCAGCAGAGTCCTTAAGAAATTGCATCCCTGCTTAAACTTCTCAAAGTCAGCTGAACACCCGTTTGCTGCAGCCCTCTCCGGCTGCTCCCCAGCTCCAGCACGTTGTTTGCCATAGAGCTCCTGCTCCAGGGATCTGCCCCAAGAGCAGGACACACCTTTGTGCATCCTCACCAGTGCTGCCGGGCAGAGGGGGAGGTTCTCCTCCTGGGCTGGCTGTGGTGGTGCCCAGCTGGGGTGAGGTCAGCTCTGCCCCTGGGCGCCTGAAGCAGCCGCAGGCTGGCAGCAGGCGGGCAGGGCGCTGGCAGGGGTCTGGCTTTGCCCTGCCTTTGGAGGGGAGGGAGGGCGTGGGGCTCCTCCTCGGGCTGCGTGCCGGCAGAGGGAGCCAGGCATCCTTGTTTCGTATGCACAGCCAATTAACGAATTAATTTGAAAGGTACTGTGAGACACGAGATTAGAAGCAGGGTCCTCCACTGGGCAGTGGCTCGGCTGCTCTCACCGAGGCTGGGAAGTGACCATGCCATTTCCATATCCCTTCTGCATTGCCACCCAAACTCCTTTCCCAGGTGAGTTTGATCGGTTGGCTTCTGGTGACTGTGTGACATGAGCAGTCTCCATGAGAGGCAGGACAGAGGCTGATGTGGCCTTGGTCACAGGAGTGTGTGAGCAGTGGGCAAGCCGCAGGCATGCAGTGGACCAGGGCTGCAGTTGTGAGCCCCTGTGCACTGTGACCCTGCAGATGTAGATGTGGCCTGACTTTGCCCTGCCCAGCAAGTACTTGGCAGTGCTTTAGCTAAGAACCAGAACTTGTGAGCTGGAGCTGGCACTGTGAATCTGACATCATTAGTCCTGCCTAGAGGACTGACTGTTGTGCTGGCAGATGACGTTGCTCCCTTCCTTGGTACCACAATCGAGGCATGAAGTGAAATACAAGCTCTGAACCTTCCTCATCTGCAGTAGCGACCACAGGTGAGCATTTATGGATGCTGTCTGTAAAAGCTGTTTACATCTTTGTGCCATGAGAGACTCACGTCTGTCTGGGAAGGAGGCTGGAACCATCAGGCAAGTCCAGGTTTTAATTGATTTTGCACCTAGAGTGCTGACATGCTTTGGTGGATTAGAGGTGGGGGTGGAGGGGGTACTTCACTGGGATATAATGGCAGCTGGATGAAATGATGGTCCTGGACTGCCCCAGGACAGGAGATGTGAGCTCACATCGTGGGACTGAGAGGCTCAAAGTGTTGTGCAAGGACAGTGGCAGCTTCTTACTGTGCCACAGCTGCTGTTTCTGGGTAATGCAGATGAAACAGGGTTCCTGTACTCTGGCAGTGAACATGGCACAGTGCTGCTGCCATGTGTCTTGGAACTGCTGTGGGTTGACCCCAGTAAACAGCTAAGCAGCACACAGCTGCTTGCTCACTCCCAAGTGCTATAAGGGAAGAGTAAAAGCAAGGAAACTTGTGGATTGAGATAAAAGTATTTTAATAAGCGAAGGAGAAGTAGAAGAAGAGAGAAGGAAAACAAGACAAGGCAAACACCACCTCCCATGGGTAGATTGATGCCCAGCTAAGATACTGAACACAAAGTGGGTAACCTCCCTGAGCTCCCTCTTCTCACTCTCTGTTGCTGACATTAGATGGCATGGGATATCTCCTTTGTTAGTTTGGGTCATATGCTGGGGTGTGTCCCCTCCCAATATCTTGTGCACCCCCCAACCTGTTTGCTGAGGGGACAGAGGGAGAAACAGCCAAGGCCTTGATACTGTGCAAATGCTGTTCAGCAATAGATGGAATGTTAGTGTGTTGTCACTGCTACCACAAGTCTCAAACACAGCACCACAGAAGCTGCTACACAGCAAATTAACTCCATCCCAGCCAGAGGCAGTACAGGGACTGCTGAACACCTTTTATTGCATGCCCCTTTCGGGGGCTGCCGGGGGAGACTCCGTGTCAGACCCTGGCTGTCCCATGGATCTGGTGATAAAGGCACACTCAGACTGTCCTGAGCAGAGACATGCTACTGCTTACCATGCTTCCAGGCATGTTTATACTGCAAGGAGCTAGAGAGGCAACTGAGTGCTGGAGAGCAAGCCTCCTGGAGCAGCACTGTGTGTGTGCAGGGAGCTGCCAACTCAGCTGGTGTGAATGATGCTCAGTCCATCACTGGTGGAGCTGGTGGGACAGGATCCGACCTGTGCCTGCTCTGGGGCTGTGGGTGCTACTGAAAATCTCCCTTCAGTTCCTGGGCAGAGAGTCCAGTCAGGTTTGGTGCTCCTAACAAGGCCTTTTCCAAACCCTTAGACTGTCCCAGAACCAGAAAATGCTGCAGCTGAGTCCGTGTTGCTTATGCCAAGCACTGTCTTGGCTGTGAAAAGCAACTGTGCAATAGAAATGAGAGGGAGGTACTGTGAAGCACCAGGCTGGAAAGCCTCTTCTTTAAAGCACAGCTGAGCTGGGCTTAGGCAGAGGTGGGACACAATGTCTGGTCCTAGTTTCCACAAGGCAGCACGTGCATTTCCCTTGTGAGAGATCAAAGACTGGTACTGAGATTCATCTCTATCTTTTTTATATCTGGTTCATAACTGTGCTATCTGGTGCCTCCCAAATATATTTAGAAATAGCAATGAGAGTTTTTCTCTCTCCTTTGCTAGCTGGTGTGTGAAGTGTTTGATAAGTTTTTGGGTATGAGGTCTGTCTGTGCCTGTGTGCACCACGATGAAGAAAGCTGTCTCATGAACTAATGCTTTCAGTGCACCCCGTGGTGGGGGGCTGAGGACTGCATGGACACAAGGGCTTGGGTCTGGCTGAGTCCTGAAGCTCTCAGAAGTTTGATCTCAGCCCTGCTCAGAGCAGCTGTGTCTTGTCATTGTTTCTGAATCACAGTGTGAGTTCTGGTGTCAATTCATTATGAGGTCTGATGGAAGAAGAGAGTGGCAAGAGATGTGTGCAGCTCTGAGTCCAACATGAAGAGAATGGCTTTTTGGCTGGACACTGCTTGGCTCTGGATGCCCAAACTCTGTCTGAGGCTGCTGCTGCCAGCACAGCAGCCTGAAAAGAGGTGATCATTTGGAGGGGAGGACACAGAGGAGCACATTTGTCTGAAGTGCAGTGCTCCCAGTCACGTTCATCATGGCTGGCTTCAGCCGGTCCAGTATTTACCCCCTGTGGTGTTAGGAGGGAGGAGGGCCTGGGCACTGGTGTGGCAGCATGCCTGTGTGGGCCTGTTTCTGCTCAGGCACCTGCCAAGGACTCTGGCCTATGTGCACGAGTTTAATGGGATTGTCCTTAAATGAGCGAGGATGGAGAAAGTGAAACAGCCCAGGGAATAACGGGAGAACAGCAAGAGTCTGGAATGTAGTGGTAAGAAGCAGGATAAAATGGACAAGGTGTGTGAGGATGAGAAAGCCAGAGAAAGCCACGTTGGCACGTGGGAAAGTGTCAGTGCACGTGTGTGCTGCCAGTTCCCACCCTCCCCATGGAGCTGCTCTGGGGAAGGGCGGGCACCTCTGGTGAGGAGACTCAGACACAGCTTCTTTCCATTTGTTTGGTTGTGAAGACCTTTGTCAGCACTGCTGAGCTGCTGTTGGGGTGTGTGCTGGACAGGGAGAGCTGTGTGTGCTCTGGGGCATTCTAGGGGAGGCCCCTTGCTGGACCAGGGCAAGGCTGCAGACGTGCAGTGGGTCTGAAGGACTCGGCTGCCAAGGACTGCACCTGCCTGTGTGGCTCCTGTGCCTCCTGCATGCACGTATGCTCACGTGTTCCAGCACAGTTCTGCTTGCTCACGTGGATGCATATCTCTCCTTGGCTCTATTCTTTCACATGCACTCTGTCCATTTGCCTTTCTGTTCTCCCTGTTGCTAGTGTAATCTCTCTCTTTCTCCCTTTATTCCCTGGTCTGCTTTGCTGCCTCTTGCTTCACCATGTCCCTCTTTATTCTCTTTGATAATAATAACAGTAGAACCCAGATACGAGGCACCAAGGTCCCTGCTTTGTGCAGGTGCATCAGGAGACCTTTCACAGCCCGTGTGCTGGAGAGAGGATTCTCATGGTCTCCCTGTTGCCAGGACTGGCAGAGGCACAAGGGCTGTATTGTAAAATATGACCTGTACAAAACCCCACACTGTGTCCTGTGTCCATCCTGGAATGTCAGAACTGAAGATGCTGGTCTTATTTGATGGAGTTTTACACCAAAGCCCTCAACCTGAGGAACTGGCCAATTAATCTCCCTTCATCACTTGTGCTGAGCAGAGTGGTTGTTCCCAAAGCCTCTGGTCTGTCCCTCCTGCATTATGCCATTGGTTTGGTAGTGACATTTAAAGTGAAGCTACTTGTGGATTCTGTTCTAGTCTGCTCTGCTCGTGCGCTTCGAGCTTTCAGAAATGTTCTCTTTTTTTAACTGCAGTTTGCACATTTGGCCTCTGCTGAAAGCTGCTGCTTCAATGGGATGCTGAAGTCTGGTGGTTGGGAAGCAGTGTTTCTAGTGACACGCTGCATCTGCCTTGTTTTGCATATGTGATGCCCAATATATTTCCTTTGCTTAAAGGTCCTACGTGTCTGCTGGATGCTTGTCCATGGGCTGCAAATACAGTGCTGGTGGGGTTGGAGAAATCAGCGTTGTATTTTTACCTGACAAAGTGGTTGGAGTTTCTTGCAGAGGGAAGTATTTGTATGTATTGTATGTATACAAATACAGTAGTGCTGTATTTGTCTTGCAGAATCATATTGTGAAACCTAGGGTGTTCTTGTTGATTTTTTTTATAAGGACATGGCTCTGCTGTGCTTGTCCATTGTCCATCATGATATTGACGTTCAGGCTGTAGCTATGGAAGGACTCTGAAATCAGCAGATAGATTTAACACTTTAATTTTTTCCTCTTAAAGTTCCTCAAAGAAGTGCTTCCCATCTGTAGTGGTCTCTTTCAGCTTTGTTCAGCCACACTTCACAGTTTTCTGATCCTTGCTTTGACTCTGGTTCTATCATAGCTGAACTTTTTTTATGCCTATGTTGGTGGTTGTGTCCTAAATCCACTTGCTAAGAACTGGATTTGGGAATGAGCAAGCTGCAGGCAGTAAAACTGAAAGTCATCACCTGTTCCTGGAGTTCACTTCTGTTGCAGCCCTTTTGGTTTATACACAGCAAGGGTCTCAGGAGCAGCAGGGCATTCTGGCACATCAACTTACCCTGTGTTGTCTTTGGGCAGCATGACCTGTATGTGGAATCATTACTCGAGAACAGTAAAAAGAAACTGGGGTGGGGTACAATGGCAGGACCCTCAGTCCTTGTCTCTGCAGCAAAGGGCAGAAAGAGCAGGGAGTCTGTAAAGCCTGTGGCAGCCTCTACTGGGCACTGCTGGCCAGTTGGAGCCTCTTTGCTTGCCCTTGCATTGGTGGCTGTGCTGGGGCTGTCTGACAGCAGGACCATTCCTTCCCTTCTTTGGGCAAAGCCCGAGTACTCCTTTCCCAAGGAGAAACTTCGTCTGTCTTCTGAGGTGCCAGCCCGTGGGATGATGCCTTTTGCTGACACAGCAGCATTGGCAGCTCTGCTTGTGTCCTGGGTGTGAGACTTTAGTGAACCCAGACTGGCAGTGCCTGTGTGTCTGAGCTGGCAGCTTTGCAGAGAGCAAAGCAGGAGATTCCCAAAGCAGGTGGCACCTCCTGATGAGGTGGCCAGTCCTATCCCAGGAGAGGGGAATGGGAGGTTTGCCTTTCTCAGGCGTTAGCTGTTGCTGTCCTTGGATCTGCCCATGTCATTCAGAACT
This sequence comes from Corythornis vintsioides, assembly GCA_025447755.1. NCBI lineage: Eukaryota > Metazoa > Chordata > Aves > Coraciiformes > Alcedinidae > Corythornis > Corythornis vintsioides. The sequence goes on along the minus strand of JAOEGS010019744.1, from coordinate 29,734 downwards.
CTCATCTGCTCTGGGCTGCTGTGCACTTGCCAGCAGCTCTCAGGAGAGACCCTAGTAACTGAAGATGAAGGAGGAGAGAGATTCCTTCCTGGTCAAGGCAGGATAGTTAAAAATAAACTGCATCTGGCCAGGTAAAAACAAGTGAGTGCAGTCAGGGCTGCTCTGTGGTGGCTGTCTCTCCAAGGGTCCATGTCCCCTTGGGCCCTGTCAGGGTATTTTGCAGTGTGTGGAGTGGCTGGCATCGTCCTGCTTGTCGGGTGTGAGCAGCATGGTGGAGCTGGCAGAGCAGGAGAGTCTGTGTCCAGCACAGGGCACGGCTCCAGTGCAGGCAGGTCAGACATGGAGCAGAGCCTTGTCCCCCGGTCTTCTGTTCACTGGGGAGTGCTGGAAGAGTTGGGGTCTGCCCTCCCTTGAGGGGAGGTGAGAGCACCAGCACTCCTCACATCCAGGGGAAGGCAGGGGGTGGGCACAGTATCACAGAGTATCACAGAGCATCACAGTATCCCAGAGTATCCCAGAGCTCTGTGCCAGCTGCCCCATCTCTCCTGGCCTGCAACGTCTCCTCTGGCGAGTCACTATTAGCATTCCGTTTGTGGAACGGGCTATGCAATTAACACAAAGGTGCAGTCATTCATTCTGACTGGAGGACTCGTGGGATCAGATGTGCTGGGGATAGGAAGCGGAGGCTTTCTGCTGGGAAAGAATGTCACAGCACAGCGGACACAGAAATGAAAAGCTATTAATAATGATCCCGGAACTTCACTTCCATCAGCTGTTTATTTAAAGGTGCTCCGTATTCAAAGCCTCCTGATTTATGTGGGCAATAACACTCACAGTCCTGGGATCACTTTTTTTAAGCAAGGCTAATGGGGTGAAACCATCACACTGCGACAGTGGGGATCAAGCTGGGAAAATGATACTGGAGAGAAAAATAAACTATTGCCTAGATTATCCAGGAGCTACGCTGGGCTGGGAATTGGTGTGAGCTCCTTGCTCTTCCAGCATTTATTAAAGCTTTTACTTGGGTTGTGGGTTTTTTTGGTTGGGTTTTTTTTCCCTTGTTCTTTGTGAGCAGAATTTACCAGGCATGGAAGGATATAAAAATTTGATTCTAGCAGACAGGATGCTAAAAGCTTCTGGTTCTATATTCAAGTGAAGTTTTGTCTGTAGTGCAGCCATGTGTAGCTGTTCTGCTACACAAGGCCTCGGGAGACACAGCCTGCTGGTTCCTCTCTCCAGGGGTTCCCATCCTCACTCAGCCCCATCCCTGCTGGAATGGTCCCTCCAGGGAAAGGGGGTTTGCCCTCTTCTGTCTGCTGCTTGGTTTGTGCTTGCACAGCAGTGGTGTTGGATCACCCCTGCCTTCAGCTGCATGCCCAGAGGGGTAGAGGTGCAGTGTCCCGGGCTGTGGCATGAGGGTGAGAAGGGAATTCTCTGCTCTGGGGGGAGGCCACTTTCCACGTGGACTCTCTTCACAGACTGGTTGCCCTGGCAGTGTCTGTGAGGACTGCTGGGTGAGGCCATGTGTGCTGGGCCAGCACTGACCTGGTTGATGGCTTTGGCACAAATTCATGATGTTTACATCCTCCTATAGCAGAGAGGTTGGCTCATGAGTGCAGGAAGGGCTTGGGTGAGAGGAATGCATGAGAGCTGTGCCAGCCTGTTCTGAACCTGCCAAGTGAGCCCTCAGGGGACAAAGGTTGGTTTCACCAGCTCCGTGTGGACATCTGGCAGCGTGCAGAAGGAGTGCCAAACGTTGGCCATCCAGAGAACACATGACTTTGGTATCTGCAAGGCAGGGAGCAGCTTTTGGCAAACCTGCCTGGTTTTGCTGTGGCAGTGGAGCAGCCCCTACAGCTCTGAGCTGTGATGCTGGCAGTCGTGTTCGAGTAGCTCTGGACAGGCCTGACTCCTGGAACATGACTCCATGTGTTGTACATCATCAAAAGATAGTTAGCAGTGGTGATGTAATTAGCAGAATGAAGCAGATAATTCCAGATAAATAATGCATCTTTCATTAATGATCAAATGCTGTTGCCTGCAAGATGCCTCTGAGGAGGTCGTAATGTTTCAGTCTGTTATAGGCTGGAGAAAGGCTTTACCCACAGCTCTTTGGAGAAGGCCTTTACCCACAGCTCTTTGGTGAGCTGTGTGCTGTGAGGATGGCTTGGCTGGAGACCTGGCCCATCTGCTGTAGTGTGGGGGTCCCTGATGACCAGGAGGGTCAGTTCTGCAGGGGGAGGTGGGTTTTGCTTTGAATGAGTCTGTACCTGCTCACACTCCTGTGATGTCATCAGAGGCTCTGTTGGGTCTGTGAAGCTCTGGTGCTCTCTCTCAGTGGCACCTGCTTGTGGCTGGCCTGTTTCTGCTCCGAGGGCAGCCTTGGGGACCCAAGGAGGACCCAGCAGACCGTGAGCTGACCGGGGCACCCTGAGGAGTGTGTGGTGGCTCAGGTCCTGCTGCCCTTCTCCTGGAGACCAAGACTCAAATAGACTTGGGCAATGTGGTACCAGGGATTTCTGTCCAGTGTGCTGGGTTTTCTGAGCAGTGCAGGGTGTTTCTCGGGAGTTTCTGTAGAGCAGGGAGGTTTGAGGCTGAGCCTCTCCTGCCACGTGCCAGAAAAGCCTGTGTTGCTTGGTTGAGGTTGATGGTGCTGAGCGTGGTGCTCTGGCTGCTGAAGGTGCAAGTCAGGTAGCCTGGGAGGCTGAGGAGTGCAAAGCAGAGGGTTTTGTCAGGATATTGCCACGGAAATAATTTTCTTATCCCTTATACTATCTTGCTTCTAATTCTTATTTAATGGGTAGGAATGTCACCTTGCCTTCCTGCCCAGCAGGAGATGGGGTCTCCTTCACATGTTGTATCTCAGCTTCTCCTGGGTGTTAATGCCAGTCTGGCACCGACTTTCAGTTGCTGTTTGGCCAGTCCAGTTCTTCAGGAGTTTCTTGCAATAGCCTTGACTAAGATACTCTCTTAGCATTTATTGATTTTTGCTCCTACCTGGGGTCTCTTGTTGTTTTGTACCAGGTAATTTCTGAACTAATTTTTTCCTTTTCAGTTTTTATATCAGATTTGGGCTCATAGCAATGAGACTTCTCTTTTTTGTTTTGTTGTGGGTTTTATTTTGTTGTGTGGTTGGTTTTGTTTGTTGGGTTGGGTTTGTTATTTTTTCAGTTGTTTTGGGTCTTTTTTGTTTGGGTTTTTTTGGTGTATGTTGCTTTTGTTTGTTTTCTTTGGCACCCCTCTTGTTGTTTGTGGGTTTTTTTGTTTGTTTGTTTTTATTTTGCTTTGTTTTTTGTCCTCTCTCAGCTGTTGAGAACTTGGATTCTTTTACCTCTGCTAATGACCCAGTTCACAAGCCCTTGGGAAGCCAGCCAGGTACATCCCATTTGCCTTTGGCCCCTAACACTGTGCTTAGCAGCACAGCTCTCCTGCGCTAAGGACTAGCTCTGCCCCGTCAGATCTGAGTGCCCCAGTGCTTTGCCCTGGGTTTTTTTTGGTTTGATTTTTCTTTGCTAGCACTTGTGGCAGTTTGTCAGGCTCCCAGGAGAGAGTGACTTGCCTGTGATCCCCTGAATCACCCCCGGGATCTGCCTTCTCTCTCCTCCAGGCTCGGATGCTGCTGCCTGCACCTTGTTGGGTGAGGGGGGTTTGGGCTGTGGTGTTCTGCTCTGTGGCAGTGTCTGTGTGCCCAGCTGTGCCAGTGCTGTTGAGCATGTCCTGAGCTGCTGGGCATCCAGGCTTTAGCACTGCATCGAACCAGCAGAGAGGGATGAAGAGCCCAGTGCCTGCTGGGGCTGCATTTTCATTCAGGAGTGAGAGGCACACTTGCAGTCTCTGACTGAATGCAGGAAGGGACCTGATGTGTGCAAGGGCTTGGAGGATGAAATGAGGCAAGGGGACCCACAAATGGCATAGAGCAGTGGTGCTGTCCCTGGGGTCAAGCAGTTGTGAGGCGCTGGACATGGACAGAAATCCTCCCTGGGGCTGTGCTTTCTCCTCTCTCTTCTTTGACTCCTTGGCTCTCAGGCAGGGCTGCTGCATGCTTTGTCCTGGAGGCTGAGTGCTCTGCCTGGTTAGTCAGAGCCTCCTGAGAGCTGTGTTCAGCTGGTCCTTGCCTGGGCATGGTGCAGCTCTGCCCAACGTGGAGAGCTGTGTTCAGCTGGTCCTTGCCTGGGCATGGTGCAGCTCTGCCCAGCGAGGCTACCTGCACTGCAGGCTGCAGATGTGCTGGCTGCACAGTGGCTCCACTCTTGCTGTTCCTTCTTGGCTAGCATGTGGTTTCTTGCAGGCCTGGACAGGGACTTGTGTGTGTATCCAGAGCCACAGGAAGATGCCTGTGCTTCTGCCTCTTCTTGGAGATTGTTTTTAAAGGCAAATTAAAAGCATTGTATTCACGTAGACAAAGCATGACAGTTCCATATTTGGAAAAGAATTGCTGCAGAGCGAGACCGTTCTGGCTGTAAAACCCTCTTCCCTAAGGCAGACTTGGAGATTTTCTTTGCAATTAAAATTTCTTTGAAAGTTAGACCAAAGAAGATTTGGAGGAAAAAAATCTCGTGAACTTTGAAACCACTTTTTTTCAAACAATGCTTGTGTGAGAGCTTCAACTAACACTGTTCCTCCCAGTGTGTCTGATGGCAGAGTCACTGAACAGGGAAGTCAGAAGGTTGTGCAAAGCCCCTGCTCCAACAGTTGCTCCAGCTCTTCTATTAAGAATTCTCAAAGCAGCATCAAAGGGGACAATAATTAATCTTAAAGCAATTTAAAAAGAAGAGAGAAAATGGCTGTTTAGTCACACAGTCCTGAGCACTGTGCAGGTAGAAATTCCTCTGGACAAGCTTCACCTGGACTGTGTGCTCAAGACACTTTGAGAAGAAAAGCAGAGGAAGGAGTCCACTGCTGGGATAGTAATTCCAAGGAAACACTAAGAGGAAACCCAGAGATTTACTTTGAGAACAAGCATGGCTAAACTTTTACTGAGTATAATGGGCTTTCTGCCCATTTCTGCTAGGGTGACATGAGAGACAAAACCTGATTTTATCATTGTGTGTCTCCTGTGCTCTGCATCAGGACTGAAGACTTGCTGAAAGGCAGATTGCTGTGGAGCATTGCTCTGCACAGTCTGGACCTGCACTTGGGACAAGTTCATCTAGTAATTGTGGTTACAAAATACTTCCACTGCATAAGTAAAAATAAAAGTAATTTCAATATCCCTTTTCAAACATCTCTACAGTTTTGAATCCCTTGGCCACTGATCACCTGTGCTTGTACACACTGGTCTGGGTGGCACATAGCATCACAATGTAGAGATGTCTCTAGCCATCTCCCACCTGACTGGAAAGATGTGTTTTAATTCTTGAAGGTTTTTTTTCCAGTGAGGGTGCCAAGAGCCTGGCAGGGGCTGCCCAGGGAGGTTGTTGAGTCTCCTGCTCTGGAGACATTCCAGCCCCACCTGGATCTGTTCCTGGGTGATCTGGTCTAGGTGACCCTGCTGTGGACTAGATGATCTTTTGAGTTCCTTCCAGCCCTGCCATTCTGTGGTTCTATGAAAGGACACTGAGCTAGCATGCTCTCTGCAGAAGGGGCTTTCGCAGAGGGATGCTATGGGGGTTCAGGGCTTGCAGTGGTGAAAATCTGTCTGGCTCACAGGTGCTCTGGGGCACCACAGTATTCTGGCCCATCTTTGTTTTATCGGAACATTGGGCCTTAAATGCAACCTGACTGCTGGGATCTGCTATGGGATGGGAACTTGCAGGGTGGTGGCTGTGTTCATATTCTGTCTTGATGTGGGTGGGCATCTCACACCTTTGCTGTCGGCAGTGCTGATGTGTCTGGGTTGATGTATTCCAGCCAAAGGCACTTGTTTATGGTGGCTGTGGGTGCTGCAGTGGGGAACTGGAGCAGCAGACAGGTTGTGATGCTGGTCCCTCACCCCCTGTAGGGTTGAGGGCTGGGTGCCCTGATTCTTCCATTGTCCAGCCCACACAGGTATTCATCAAGTGCCTCTTGGGTGCTAGGAAGGAGCTGAGGAAGTTATGGGAATACAGGTGGCTGCTTGGCCGTGGTACCGAGGTGCATTGTCAGAGGCAGCGTGTGGGCTGTGGGATGCCAGCATGTGATATTCTTGCTCTTTAGCCTAGTCTGGAGTTGACAGTATCTTATGTCTGTCAAGATTGCCTCCTCCCTCATCTCTAGATATCAAGGAGAAGTCTGTAAAAGAAAAACAAAGAAGAAGGTATCTTTGCCTCATCGTGTCTTACAATATCCAGTAGAGCAAGTGAGCTCCAGAGAGAATGAGTTCATGTTTTAGCCCTAGGCCTGGAGATTATGAACCATCTTATAGCTTTGCAGCAGTCTTCCATGCTTGTATTACCTCCCTGCAACAGATACTGGAAGCATGCTGTAGCCAGCCTGTTCCTTTTCGCAGCATTAAGTGGATTTAAATTCAGTTTCAGGGGAGGAGAGGTGGTTCATACTGCACACTGCACCGTAGGCAGTACTAGAGAACTGCTGTTGAAGTAATTGCAGGTTTTTTGCTGCCCCATCTCCCAGCAAGGTCCTTCAGATGCTGGGCTGCCAGGCTGCCCATGCTGTTGGAGTGAGCAGGGGAGCTCCCTGCAGCTGCAGGCTGAGCTGGCCCTGGTGCTGGCTGTAGAGCCGCTGTTGTGCTGCACGTGGCATCAGCTGTTCCCTTAGGGCTGGCACAGCTGGTACAGGTGGTGCTGACCCTGTGCTCTCAGGTAAAGGCACACTGGGGTCAGGAGGTGCTGGGGAGAGAATGGAGGGACCTGGTTGTTGCTGGAGGTCTGCCCTGCTGTTTGGAGAGGACCTCCAGACAGACATGCATGTTCTGGGAAGCAGCTGGTGTGCAGCTCCGCTCTTCTTGACACTCCAGCAGTGAGGAGTGCCTGGCTGCTGGCTGGGCAGCCTCGAAGGAGCTCTTCTCCATCTGACTCCTGTCCTGGGCCATCTCCAAAGGTGCTATAGTCCTGCCTGTTGGAAGCAGCACTGCGAGCCACTGAGAGGCTGTGTCTGCTCTGCACACATCTCCAGCCTGCCTCTCGCCTCTCCCCACGCTCCTCTCTCCCCTCTCCCTGCGTGGCAGCTGTGCTCAGAGCCAAAGCTGATAGAACAGGACTGGACCAGCGTGGCTTTGCCGTGACTGGTGAGAGGTGCTGGCTCCAGCCAAGGCTGGCACACACCCCAGCTCCTCACCAGCCCTTTGTCATGGCATTGTCTGCCCTTGAGAAGCCAGGGGAGAGCAGTATGAGGAGCAACTGTCCAGCAGCATGAGAGTCCATAAGCTCCCAGTTTTCAGCTGTCAGTTTGGGCTGCTGCATGCATGTGCTGGAAGCAACTGCAGGCCTGGCCCTGCTGTGCTGCTGCCTGCTCCGTCCTTGTCTTTGCTGTAACACAGAACTGGAGCCGAGGAACGGGTTCTCCTGGTTTGAACTCATTCTGCAGATGGCTAACTGAGCAGTGAGGGCATCTGTAGGACCATGGGGTTTAGGACTGAACTGTCATCTCTGACCAGTCACTTTTCCACCAGTCTTCATTTTCTTGTGTCCTTTGGGGTGTGGGTGTGCCATGGAAAAGCAGAAGGCCCAAGCTTTAGGAAGCTCACTTGGTATTCATTCTGTGGCTCTGCCTTCCCAAGGGTGGCATGAGCACTGCCTGACTCTTGGCTACTTCTCAGCAGCTTTTGTAGGATCCTTGTGGCCATTCCAATCAAACAGAGCAGTCCTGATGCTCATGCAGGTGGTCTGTGCAACTCTGCCAGGAGGTTCTAAGCAGCCAAGGCAGTGCCTCCAGGCCTGCATTAATTAGTTCAGGCAGCAAGCTTGGGGGTGCAGGAGGGAGGGTTTCCCTGCTGCTCTGTTGCATCTTTTGCGGCTGATGGAGAACTCACTTTCTGCTGGTTACAAAGGCTTGTCTCAGAGGAATGGTAGTGACGTGGCGATCCTTCCAGCAGAGCTGCAGGCATGAGCTCCCAGGGCACTAACCTGGGCTCCTGGGGCACTCCTGCTCTGGCACTGCAGCTGTGGTGTAGGACTGTGATGTATTGGGCAGGGCTATCTTTGTGTGCTGCTGATGGCCTGCGTTCCCCCCTCCCTCTGCCTACATTCCCCTGCTTCAGCCTGCATTTGTAAAATGAAATAAATATTGACACGGATGGGATGCTATTCAATTTGTCCTGATCACTGGGCTGCGGTGAGTTCTGACAGAGCACAGTGTAAAACATAAGCTCAGGATGTAATTTCTACTGTCAACATGATGTACAGTATGGCTGTGCCAAACACGCCGACAAACTGCACAAGCTCTTGTGGGGAGGGGAGACTGGGAGTTGTGCTGGTAATTGGGAAGTGGGGATGACAGAGCAGCAGGAGAGAGAGGGCATCAGCCTGGGCTCGGAGTGGTGAGTCTGGGGCTTCACTGCCTGGCACAGCAAGTGCCTGGGCACGCTGCCACGTGGGTGCGTGTGCTGTGCCCCTGCAGCTGCTGCCTGCTTGGGATGCTGTGCTGCAGGCTGGCTCTGGCTGCAGCAGCACCAGCTCACACTGGTTATTTATGGCTCTGCTGCTCGTGTGTGGCAGAGAGAAGTGGCACTTCCAGCCGTTGGTGAAAGGCCTTTGATAACACGGGGAAATAGATGTGCTGGTTGTGGTTCCCATGCACAGGACCTTTGTGGTGCTTTGCAGCCCTGGGGTACTTGAATCCCGTTGCATTGTGTGCAGGCTGCTGAGGAGCACGGGCGAGACCTGGGGCTATTGGGTCTGCTGCCCCTGGAAGATGTGATGTCAGACAGGCAGGAAGGTGGGCACACGGGTAGGAGATGACACACGCTGGCTGTGGCCTGAAGCTGTAACAGAAGAGAAGCAGGCTGAGAATTTATGGGTAAAAAACAAGAATCCAGTTTGTAGCAACGAGCCTTGCCACACGTGTGGCTTTGGGGACCGAGGGATGGTGCCTGCAGTGGTTTGAATATCTGGGCTTTGTAGTCAGGTGTCCTAGAGGTGCGCTGAGTCAAACTGTTCCAGCAGCTCCATCACTGCCCGTGGGAAGAGCACTGCGAAGAGCTTAGCTGAGTGTGGCTGGACTTTGGGCACGTGAGGCTGCCACTGGCAAACCACATTAGTTCAGACGTAAGTTCATCAATCAGATGAGAAATCTGTTAAACGTAAAAAGCAGCAGAACGTCTGAGGCTAAGCACAGGGCTGTTGTTCCCACAGCAACGGCAGCCCAGCCCATGCTGCTCAGCGGGACCCTCCTCTTCCTGGCTGCCGCTGCTCTGTGCAGTGCTGGGATGCAACAGGGCTGAGCAAGTTGCCTTGGGAACTGTGGGCAGCTGGTCCAGCGGCTGAGGAGCAGCTCTGCTGGAGCTCTGCTGGCCCACTGCGGCATCTCTCGCCCTTGCTTCCTCTCCTCTGCCTCGCTTCAGTGTGTGCATTTAAACTGTTGCTTTTACTGGCTTATTGGTAGTGTTTAGGATTTAGCTGCTTCTATTTATATGCTGCAGCTTGGGCAGGGCTGAAAGAAAAGGCAGGATGCCCGTGTATGAGAGGGTAGCAGTGCCCTCCCTATGGGCATCCAGGGCTGTCTCCAGTCCATGGCTTGGGTAGGCAGCTTGCAGGTGCGACTCAGTTGTGAGGTGATGCACTGAAGGGAATGAGAATGGTTTCTCCTGCCGTCACAGAAGTGGTGTTGGTGCTGTGTGCCAGCTGTGTGCCCTGAGCACTGGGTGCTGGAGGCAGCTGGGGCAGCATCTGCCTTCCTGACACCTCAGCCAGGCCCTGGGTGCTGCTGTCACTCGTAGTGCCTGGACTTACACTGTCAGACTGTCTTTCTTTCAGCCTCCCTGTGTGTTCAGGAGGTCTTCAGTGGTTGCAGGATTGCTTTCTGGCAGTGGCATTGCTGCCTTGTCAGGCTTCTGCCAGGGCTTTATAAATCAGCGTGGAGTAGCCTGGATGGCAAGGCGAGGGTGACATGGTGGGCAGAGGGGGAGACTTCAGCAGCTGGTGACTGCCTCTTCCCAAGGCTCTGCTTACATAGTAGTCCTAGAGGACATGTGCAAATAGACTATTTGTTCTTTCTGGCAGTTGCTTTTGCCAGGAACACCCCGTTTGTATTCAGACTTTGGGCACGTCTGGAGGCACTGCCTGAAAAAGTGCTGCAGAATGCCAGAGGCAGAGATGCTGGATGGGGTGTTCTCCATCACTCACTGTTTGCCTGGGTGCAGGCCTCAGGCTCGTGCTCTGCTGCACCCTGTGCTGGGGGGATTATTGACATCTCACTGGGGAACTTACTCCAAAACAGCCACAGGTCTCCCAGGTGTGAGGCAGTGGAGAGATGCTGCTTGTGGCAGGGGTGTGAGGCAGTGGAGAGATGCTGCTTGTGGCAGGGGTGTGAGGCAGTGGAGAGATGCTGTTTGTGGCAGGGGTGTGCTATGTCTTGTTATATGTATCTTCT
>JAOEGS010019744.1:3753-19167 GCA_025447755.1 Corythornis vintsioides | reverse complement strand
TTGTGGCAGGGGTGTGAGGCAGTGGAGAGATGCTGTTTGTGGCAGGGGTGTGCTATGTCTTGTTATATGTATCTTCTGTATATCCATGCAGCTGTCAGAAAACATGTTTGTGCATGTCCTGGTGGTGTCATTGTGAGGTCCCTTGCTCTGCAGTCTGCTGCAGGTGGGTCAGCCTCAGCTTCTGCTCCAGAGCAGGGACCTCTGCTTCTGTTTGATCAGGGAAGGCTGCAGTTCCTCGACCCTGTGGATATCTAACGGTGGAAAGGGACAGTTCAGTCCATTGCCAGTCTATAGGTCATCTCACTCCCCTAGGTGTAGTCTGCGGTGTGAAATAGTTCAGTGTTGGAGGATAAGGGCTCCCACTAGTTGGAAGAGTAACTGGCCCTTCAGAAGCAGTGGCAAGAGCAGCTTCAGTCGTGGCACTGCCAACAACTTATGTGGCTCACGCAGAGATGTCTTAATAATAAACAGTCTGTCGGGGAAGAGGGATGGGGATGAATGTTAGTGCTTCTGTACCATGACTGCTAGCACACAAATACACTGGAGACCCCGTGCTCCTTGGAGCATAAAATGCACGAGGCTTGCACACGTGACGGCCGGTGTGCACGTGTACATGGAATGTAGCACGTGTGTGTGGAGGGGAAAACAGGTGACACCAAACTAGGCACAAATACGCACAGAAGAGCACCAGTGTATGAGTGCTCCCAGCTGCACATGGGATGGAACAAGTGTGAACCCTCGTGTATGGGTAGACTGTGCACATGGCATAACACTTCTGACCTGTGAATAGGCAGCGTGGCATGAGGCCTGGCACTGGTGCCCCGTGTTTCCCAGCAGGCATCTGTCCAGCCAGGCAAATGCAGAAATCACAGTGCAGCTCCCTCGATGCTTTGGGAAACCACCCTGTTGGAGAGGTCACGTGAGGGCAGGTGCAGGCAGGAGCAGGGAAATTCTGGTGAGCTGCCCTTCTCTGAACTGCTGGAAACGTTTAGCAGGGCTGTGCAGAGCACAGTCCAGTTCCTCTTCTGTGTGGAGTAGATGGATATCTAGTCCAGGATGGTCCTCCTTTCCATTAATCTTCTTTTCCCCTCCTATTTAAAGTAACAGATGACAGGAGATTAATTCCTCAAAATGATGAAGATGTGCATGTTTCATGAGTAGTTCTGGATGTGGCTGGAGTTGCAGAGCTCTGGTGGAAGCTCTCCGTGTTGATGCAGGGAGAGACAGATGCTGCATCCCATCTCCCCACCAGGCCTCTTCTCCACAGCTGTCACTAAATGCAGTCTAACCCTTGGCCACAGGTCTCATGTCTTTATCCTTGGTGCCTGGCCAGTGGCCTGAAGCTTACTCCCTCCAGAGCCCTCAGACTGCTAGCTTTAAAGTCAGTCAGATGGTGAGTCCTTGCACAGATCCTTTTCTCCTAGCCCATTGCTGCAAAAGTGAGATGCCAGGAGGATGAGCAGTGTCTTGTCAGCTGGCACCTCTGTCAGCTGCTGTCACCCCCAGCAGGAGCCTTTGCATGCAGGACTGGTGTAGCCCAGCCCTGTGCATGCAGCAGCAGCTGTGCAGTGCCAAGGGTGCTGCCTACACCTCTGCCTCCAGCTCCTGCAGTGATGACCCCTGCCACAGCAGACTTCCCTTGGCAACCAGGGCAGTGTGGGGAGCAGGTACCCTCGACAGTGGGGTTCCTTGGTCTCGGAGTCCCCGCTGGAGCAAATGCCCATAGTGATGAGAGCTCTGCTGCTTGCTGCCCTCCTTTCTGGGGTGTCTGGTCCAGCAGGACCTGCAGTACTGGGCTCTGCTGAGGGGCACCTGGGGCAGGACAGGGTGGGAGATACCGACCAAGGCTGCAGGGGCAGCATGGGGTGGGCACAGAGCCCCTCTTTCACACCAGCACTGACACCTTGGCCTTTTCCAGGCTCCTGGGGATGCTGCCGGCTGCCCTGCACCTCCCTGCGTGAGCCAGCAGAGGATGGAAGTGACTGGCATCGGCTGGGCACAGGACCCTTCACCTGGTGCTGGGATGTCATCCCTCTGAAGATGGGAGCTACAGATGGGCTTGTGAAGTGCACATGCAGCACGGGTGCCTGTGCTGCCAGACTCCTCGCACAGTAGCCCAGGGCCACCTCAGGACACACAGACATTGGCCACAGCAGCTCCTCTGCTGCCTCCTCTGTGAAACCATAGATGGAAAAGCTTCCCTTCGCTTCCCGTGGGTGACACTGCTGTGGAGCTCCCTGCCCGCTGGCAGGGTGGGCAGCAGGCTCTGTGATTCTGCTCCCCAGCAAGACTGGTGGCAGCCGAGCACGAAGATGTGCAGCTCTGTCCCTGGGGACAAATGCCAGCTGCCAGACTCCTCTCTGGAGACCCAAGAGCAGCCTGCAAGGCACCAGCACTGACTGCTCCTGCAGTAGCAGCGGGCAGTCCAGGAGCCCTCTTGGCACAGATGTGATGCCAGCCTGCTGGGACAGGAGTACTGCAGCTGCAGGACATGGCATGCAGCAAGGATGGGGATGCTTTGCATTGACTGGTGAGCCCTACGCTGCTGGTGTGGACCTTCCTCCTCCTCTTCCCTAAAGGATCCTGGTTGCCTGTCCAAAAGCTGCTGCTCATGCAGCCTCTTGGAGTGCGATGGCGAAGGGTCTGCAGGGCTTCTCGTGGGCCGTGCTGCTGCTGTTCTGCACCCTCCAGGAGCTGGGGTCCTGGGCCATGCACACTGCAGTGGAGGGCCCAGCCCTAGGGCAGCCAGGGGACCCCGCGCTGCTGGCCGGCGGGCGAGTGAAGCGTGGCTGGGTCTGGAACCAGTTCTTTGTGGTGGAGGAGTACACGGGCACGGAGCCACTGTATGTGGGAAAGGTAAGATCACCCCGTGACTCCAAGGGGCTGACCAGGGCATGCTGGCAGCATGGTTGAGCCTGGCAGGGGAGAAAGGGCCTGCATGAAGGTTAGAGGAGTGCAGTATGGGCTGGGATGGCAGGAGCCCTGTCCCTGCTGGGAGGTGGGGAGGTTAACGTGCTCCCAAGGAAGGCAGGAGCACACCAAAATTCACAGCTATGTTCTTGCAGTTATGTACCTGGTCCCCATGGTGATTTGGTTGGATGAGAAGGGGTGCAGCTCTGGCTGTTGTGGGAAGGCTCAGCTCCATCTGCAGGAGGATCTGCTGGGCTGGAGCAGATGTGCAGACTGGCACAGGGTGGGCTGGCATCTGCTCCTGCTGGTCCCTGTCATGTCTTGGGAGCTGAAGTGCTGCTCTAGCTCCACAGGCCTCCTTTTCCCAGCAGCTGGTGCCACAGGTGCAGCCCTGAGCTCCTGGAGTTGGTCCATCCCTGCTGCTGTAGCCCTGCAGCAGGGGGATAATGGGCTGGGCTTTGTTTTGTGGCCACTCCCTTCTGGTCCTGGAAGGACTGTGCTCTATGGCATCTGCAGGTTCCAGTGGCTGTTTCCCAGCTGAGTATCTCTGCAGACAGAGGCTGGCAGAGATGTTCCAGTCAAGCTATGGCATGGAAATCCTGGTCTTGTTTCTGGCCAGAGCAAGGCTGTTGCAGGGTTTAATGTATCCCAGCCTGGCCCACACAGTGTGGTGTGGAAGGTGCTTGGTGTGCAGAGCTTGAAGGGACGCTGAGGGACAGCACTGGCGATGGTTTTCCTGGGACTTGCCTGGAGCTGTGCCCATCTGGGTGCTCTGGATCCATGCCCTGATCCCTGGCACAGGTCCCTGCTGGGCTGTGCACAGCCTGTGGCACTGATCAGCTTCTGGGGAGGTGTGCTGGGAGATTTGGGGCTTCTTGTAGCCAGTTCACCCTGCTGTGGGAAAGAGTGATAGCAGCCCCTGGAGCACACTGGTCTCTCCAAGCTGGAAAACACCTGATGCTCTCTATCAGGCTCCCTTTGCAAGATGGCTACTGGTGCTGTCCTAGCTCCTGACATCGCTTGTGTGCACTGTGCAGAAGACTGGTGGCAACCCTGGAGCTCCTGGCAGATGACAGTACCTTGCTGGGCAGGGCTGGATCTGTCCTTGGGAACTTCTGCTTCCTTGGTGAGCTCCTGAGGTGTGGAGAGGCTGAAGATGGAGCTCTGCTTCCTCCATTCCGGGTGTCCTAAGGGTGAAGGAGCATTTTGCCTTGGGGCTGATGGGATTGTCCTTGCTGGGAGCATTGCAGAGGCTGCCCTGTGGCTCCCAGGTGTTGGGAGGTGTGCTGCCTGTGTGCTGATGGGCAGGGACTGCAGGCCAGCTGGAGCTGCCCCTCTGGGGGCACGGGCTCTCCCCAAAGGAGAATGCCCAAGAGCTCAAGCAGCAGGGCTGTCTGATGGCCTCAGTCATCTGGCCGTGAGTCTGGAGGAGGCTTGAAAATGGGCTTCTTGGCTAGGGTCCAGCAGGGATTTCAGTGGTGATTTGTGTCCATTTCAGCAGGCACTGGAGAGCTGCACTCCTCCGCCGCGCGCGGTGCGGTTACAGCTAATTCACAGCTCCCCTGGGAAGTGACTCGAAGCATCAGGCCCTGTCAAACTCCAGAGGTAGCCTAGCAACAGCCTCATCTCCAAAATGAACCCAGGAACCTACAACTAACCCATTTTACAGCCCCTTTCCACATCATTCACCGCATCACCCACCCTGCTCAGAATAAACAACCAGCCTCTGCTCAAACCCACTCCCCGTGAATATTGCTCCGGGGGGCAGCTGGGGTGGGGTGCTGGGCTGGAGCAGACAGGGCTGGGTGCCCCCCAGCTTCCCAGGGCAGTGTGCAGCCCTCCTGGCACAGCCCGTGGGTCGGGAGCCTTCCCGTGTGTCTGGGGCTCGCCCCCGTGGGCACCCCTTGCACACCTACATGTGCTCTTCGAAAGGCCAATACCATTTCCATAAAATCTGGGTTCTCTAGTTAATCCTCCTTCTGAACTGTAATTTCCCCTGAGGCTGCTGTCAGTTTGATGTGGATTTCTTTGGGTTTTTTAAATAGAATTATGGGGTCAGCACTAGTTACAAACTTCTGCATGTGGACAGATCTATTTTAGATAGAGGAGAGGATTAAAGGGAAAAAAAGCAGATTTAATTAAGTTGCTAATATTTAAAGAAAATTGATGAACTTGAGCTTTATGAGTTGGAGCAAACAGAGTGCGCCTTCATTACGGGCTGGGTTTTATTTGATTTTCTTTCTTTTTCAGCCCCAGACTAATTTTTTATTTGTGTATCCGTGCTTTCTGTTTAATCGTTTTTAATAAAGAGTATGCACCTCTGTTCACATTTAATTTTGATTTAATTATTAGTAACTAATTAACGGCCTCGTAAAATTCCCGTTTGTAGCCTTTTAGGACAAGGAAACTATTTTAGTGTTTAACAGACTGGACAGATCAGCTTTTTGTCCACCTCACAAACGCGCTGTGGCTGCTGCGGATGCCCTCTCCTTGGGCTGGAGGAGCTGAGCTGCAGGCTGAGGAGGGGCTCCCTCTGCTCCTGAGGAGGTGCAGCGGGACCCAAGGTCTGCTCCGTGCCAGAGCTGCCCAGCTTTGCCCCTGCCCTGCCCGGCGTGCCCGGGGTCCCCACGTGGGCAGCGTGGTGCTCCCTGAGCCTGCTGTGCCAGAGGCTGGGCAGGAGAGAGTCCCTGGCACATGGTCTGAGCCTGTGGCATCTCCCTGCTGATGTCCAGGCTCTGTCATCCGGCCCTCCCCCATTAATTGTTGTTTAGCCAAGCAGCACAGATTTAGCTCTTTTAATCTCCCCTCGTAAATCAGTCTCTACAGCCCCTTGAGCCCAGGCTCTATTTTTCTTCCTGGTGTTCCAGTTGCAGGGATGCTGGTGTCTGCTTGGAGCAGTCAACAGTGAGCAAATATGTAAAGAGGATGTTATGAAAGCTCAGTTTGGTCCTAGGAAGACGTGGTTGGTGGTTTATCTCTGGCCTAATTATTAGTCATGAGCTTGGAGCTGAGCAGAAAAATGCAGGTTTCTGTTGGCTGTGCTGTATAGACCAGGTACACCATGTGTGTTCTGCAAGCTTGATCACTAGTGGAGCAGCAGTGAACAACAGGGAGAGAATTGTGAACTGCAGGGGTCAGCAAGTTCTCCAGAAGCCAGTGTGGAGGGCTGGAGCTGCTGCCCGGGTCAGGATCTCCAGGGCAGGATGCTCCTGCAGACCAGAACAGACCATCCCTGCCGGCCCTTCCCGAGAGATGCTGCCCCAGAAGGTCTGAGGCTGAGACACCAGAGTGGTCCCAGAGCTCTGCTGGCCTCACAGCCCCATTTGCCAGCTGAGTGAAGGTCTCCTTCCCAGGCAAGCCTTGGCAGATGCTTCCATGCGGGCAGTCATATGTGAATGTTGTGCAAAATGCATCGAATTGTATGATGCGTGGGCCCCTCGCTCCTGAAATAAATATATAAACTGTATCTAACAAGACAAATATAATGAAGGCATCATAAAAAAAGAGGCAGCTCTGGTATAAATTCTTACTGGTGGAGCTGTATGTCTGAAAGGTGGATTATAGAACTGCAGTTTGGAAGATTGAACGGCCCATAAACATTTTCATATTTCATTAGTCGATTAATGGACAGCTTTTTTCTTTCTTTGGGGGGGGGACACACATGACTTTGCTGATTCTAAGCAGAAATTGTAGGAAGCAAATGAAAGCAGCTGATGAAACCTTTCCGGGGGCCTGTCCCATTATGGATTGTCCCAATTAATGCCCATGCTGCTCTCTGTCAAGATGCATTTTGCCTGTCCAGTTACTGTTAATAGATTTCTCATAAGTGGCTGGATTGTAAAAACCTCATAACTCAGTTTAATGCCACCAATAAAATTATCTCTGGACATCTGTCCTGGATTCCAGTCAGCTCCTGGTCCACGGGGAGCTGCTGTTTACCCTTTCATTTCCTAATTTCAAACGTTGTCTTAATTAGAAAATGAAATGGAGACTGGCTACAAAAGCATCTTCTACAGGGTCTACTTTTCATCCCCAGCATGGACCTGATCTGCCACATTCCCCTGCTGGCTGTGCTGGGGTGGGGGCACTGATGCGGTGGGTTGACCCCCACCCTATTGCCCTGCCATGTACGGCAGTGCATGTGTGCAGTGAGTGCCCGAGCTCTTGCTGCCCAGGGGACAGAGGGTGCTCTGTGGCTGGGTCAGGCAAGCAGCAGCCTCGCTGCTCTGGAGCGTGCTCTGGAGCGTGTTCTGGGCTGCTGTTGAGTTGTCCTTCCCTCTTCTGCCATCTCCCGGCCTGGCAGCAGTGGGGGTTGCTCCTTGGTTTGTGGTGTGGGTGAGTACTGAGGGGCTCTGGGATCTGTGGGGTTTGCTCCTTGGTTTGTGGTGTGTGTGAGTACTGACGGGCTCTGGGATCTGTGGGGTTTGCTCCTTGGTTTGTGGTGTGTGTGAGTACTGACGGGCTCTGGGATCTGTGGGGGTTGCTCCTTGGTTTGTGGTGTGGGTGAGTACTGAGGGGCTCTGGGATCTGCTGAGCACATGGTGGCACACGTAGGACCAAAGTTGAGTTTGTTTGGCTTTCCTCCATGCAGTCGCTGGTGGTGCTCTGTGTGGTCCCTGCCCAACAGCAGCAGAGGGGGCAGAGGGGCATCGTTCGGGGGCCATGGGCCCTCACCAAGGAGGAGGAACAGGCACAGCCTCAGGCTGCTCCAACCCGCTCCCTCTCTCCCTGGCAGATCCACTCGGACTCGGATGAGGGGGACGGTTCCATCAAGTACACGATCTCCGGGGAGGGCGCGGGGACCATCTTCCTCATCGATGAGCTGACAGGGGACATCCACGCCACTGAGCGCCTGGACCGCGAGCAGAAAACCTTCTACACGCTGCGGGCTCAGGCCCGTGACCGGCAGACGGACCAGCTGCTGGAGCCCGAGTCCGAGTTCATCATCAAGGTGCAGGACATCAACGACAGCGAGCCGCGCTTCCTGGAGGGCCCCTACATCGGCAGTGTGGCGGAGCTGTCCCCCGTGGGTAGGTCTCCTGGGTGGGAGGAGCTGGGCTGGGAAACCTGCTCCTCTCCCCGTCAAAACCCCAGCCCGCTGCAGAGCCACATGCAATCCCGGGGATTCCGGCTGAGACCCAAGCTGGGGAGCCAAAAGGGACAAATCAATAAGGTGCCTTAAGGAAAACAAGTGAATAAATCCTCTGAGCCGATTGCCAGCCCGTGGCTGAGCGCTCAGTCGCAGCCCTAAGCTGTGCCCTGGAGAAGGTCATGGCAGTGCCAGCTGCCCTCTGGCCGTTCACCCGGGTCTTGCAGAGCCCCTTTGCACCCACACTCTGGGAGGGTGGGGAGGCCGTGGAGCCCTTGCATGCTGAGGGGCTCGGGCTGCCTGTGGCTCAGATTAACCTGAGTGATGCTTCTCCCTCTCTGGCTGCCTGTCCCCAGCCTCCCCTTGGTCCATCCTCTGTCTGTTGCTTTGCTGCTCTCCAGAGTCTCTGCCCAGCCTCCCCCTCGTGCATCCCCACACAGCACTGCTGCACCGCTCTTGCTGGCTTCCAGCCTTCCCCAGAAGGCCAGGCATTGCTGGCTGAGGCTGGAGAATTCTTGTCCCCTGTGACAGAAGCGTGGCTCCCGTGTTGCTGTAAGCTGCCCATCCTCTTGCAACCACGTATCTCTTAAGTCCGTGGGTGATCAGGCTCACTGAAGTGCTGAGGCCAAGGCAGAAGGCAGGCTGCAAAAGGCAAACTGGCATCAAAGCTAGGGCAGGTCCCCAGCATGTCAGTACGGGGGGCAGAGAGCTCTGTGGGGGAGCAGGGCTGAGCTGCACGAAGCACTTTGCAGGTGAGGTGAGCCAAACTGCTTGGTCCTGCTGTGCCATGCGGGAAGGTCTGGCTGTGGGGCACCCTGGAAGCAGAGCTCTGGCTCTCCATGGCTAACGTTCAGCAGTCTGTGAGACTGGTGCATGGCCTCCAGGTACAGATGTGCAGCAGCTGCACGTGCCAGAGGAGCTGCTGTTGTCTGGACTTCCCCTCAGGCATCCCAAGCTCTCCTTCCTCTCCCATTTGCCTGCAAAAATCCTTTCCCAAGCCTGAGTGACCACTTGAACTACAGCCATGTGCTCCTGGAGAAATGAAAGACAGCATGTGGGCAGCTAAGCAGGAGGCATCCTGTTCCCAAAGGGAAGAAAGAAATTAAATTAATCTATTTTGCTTGAACAACATTTAAAAAGGAAGGAATTCTCAACTCTGAGTATTAGACAAGGATCCCAGTTCTTTGAAAATCACTAACAATTACGGAGCTGCCTGATCAGACTGATGTGAACAAGACATATCAAAGGAGACAGTTTCTATGCGAAATTAGAGATCAGAGGGAGAAAGAAACATGGTTTCACAACATGAAAGGAGGCGATTCCTGCAAATTAAAATACTGGGAACTTTAAAGAGAAGTGCTGTGAACAGCGTGGGCTGTGCTTCCAAGCTGCATGCTTAGAGAGGGGAGCTGGAGCCAAGAGCCTGTTCTGCTTACCAGCCTGATGTCTACCTGCAGGAGCCTCCTTTTCTGTAGCCTGGCTTCCCAGGGAGCACCAGGGCTCGTCTGTAGCAGCCTAGCCCTTGAGATGGCCCAGCTAACAGGGCAGGGGGACACTCACTAGCATGCTCAGGGTGTGTTGATGCAGATGAATGCAGAGCTGGAGGGTGCCCACCTGCAGCTGCAAGTCCTGAACTTCCTGCCAGTTCTCCCTTGGTTACCTGTGCTTTGCCCAGGAACAGGTAATGCAGAGAACAGGGTGGATGCAGCCTGTGAAAGCATAAACAGGCAAGCCTGAGAGGTAGCTTCCCTCTCAACCCCCCAGGCCTCTGCAGCTGCCCTGCTCCCCCACTGTGGCCCTGCTGTGGACACGGGGAGTTAGAACTGGTCATGGACCTGGTGTGTTGGAGTTCATCTCCAGCTGCTGTAGAAAGGACTTATGATGCAGGACATGGTATGCTGCCTCACCAAGTGTGTAAAGTTCAAGGCTTTCTTGTGGGAAACACCCTGCCAGGCCCTGTTTGTGTGGGGATGCTCCTTTTGTGGCATCAAGGCCAGGGGCAGCAGCAATTAGGAGTTTTTAGTGGTTGGTATTGGTAGTGGTGTTTGCTGTCTCTGGACTGGACATATCATCTCTGCTAGACTCAGGGGAGTGAATGGGAAGCCTCCCTTGCTGCCATCCTGGATGTGGATGGAGGTGATCCTCTGTACCTGGCCAAGCAGGGTAGGAAGGCTGGGCAGTTTAGGGAGAGTTTGGATTTGGATTTGGATGCATCCCAGGAGGGTGATTTTTCTTCTCACAGCAGCTACCAGCCACAGTTCCATTCTCTGCCAAAAGCATAGTCCCAGCTCCCAGAGGTGGGTACCTTCCTGGGGCAAAAAACATGCACGGTCAGATCCGCTCTGTGACAGCAGGAGCAGATCAAAGGACATTATTTGCATAATGGAGTACTAATTGGGAGGGAAAGTAATTTGATTTCCTAGTGTCTAAGAGGTAATAACAAATGAGAGAACTGCACAGAGTAGCTGGGAATGCCTTGCAACACACCTGCCCCTTGCTCTGCACTGGGGCCAGGGCAGCAGGTTTGGCAGTGACAGCATCCAAGTGCTGCTTGAGACAAAGTCAGGGTGGGCTAAAGGCCTCTGTTCCAGAATCTTGCCTTGACAGTGGCCAGCGTGGGTGCTGCTCTTAGTGTTTTCCCAGTCAGCAACCAGTCTCAGCTTGGGGATTGCTTCAGCTAAGGGTGGCTTCTGTAAGTTTAGTCAACTTGAGTGTCTCATCTTCCATGAACTCACACAGACTCACTGTAGTGAGGAGGGGTCTCTGTTGCTATCTGGTGGGTCAAGAATAGTAGATGTGAGTTGGTCAGGAAGGTAGGCCCAGAGTCCAGGATTTGTAAGGGGCAGAAGTGATGCTGGTAACTGCAGGAGCTTCACTTTGTAGCAGGAGATGCTAAAATTCGCTGTGTTTTGGGCTCCCTTCCTGAGCTGCATGGAGTCTGCTTCACAGCTGTCAGCCACACACAGGCATGAGCCCACACCCAGCACCCAGTGTCTCCTGCAAGGCAGCCTGTTGCCTGCACACAGTGGGTTTTGGCAGCCCAGAGCTCACCTCTTGGCTGCTCCTGGAGCCATTTGAGTGAGGGATGTGCTAGGAAATGTGCATCCTCTCATCAGAGCATCCCTCCTCCCTTGGTGCTTTTTGGTCCTCTTATTTCTCTGTGAAACACCAAGTCCAGATTAGAGACGATTTGGCTGTACAGACAGAAACTTGGGGTCAAGCCCTGGCTCTAGCACAAAGCTGGCTGAATGCAGAAGTGATTATTGTGAAAAGAAATTGTTTAATCTCCCCACTGGAAGCAGAGAAAAATACTTCATTTAACATGCAGCCAGAACACTTGCAGGCAGTCTGATTGTGTTTTTTCCTTGGTAGAAATTGCTCAAAACACATGCATGTATTTGGAAGCTGCTGGGGCAGTGAGCAGCTGGGGCTTGTCCTGCCTGTGGGTCCTTGGTGAGACCACCCACCCTTCCCTTTCTGCACTGCACTCTTGGTCAGGGCGCAAGATCTGAGCCCTCTGCCCTGCACTCTGCTACACCCTCTCCTCCAGCCCCTCAGGCAACTCGTGCCCCCTTAATATTTTGTCTTGCTTGGTGCCTTGGGCCGGGGTGCCTTGTGTAATGGGTTTCTCTGGAGATAACCCAAAGGATGTTTCCACAGCTGTATGCTTGAGCAATTCCCCCAGAGCCAGGTCAGCTCCCTTGGGCTCATCCTGCAGGGTGTGAGGGCTCTGCAGTGAATCTCCTGTGGGTTGGATTTGGCTTTCTACCAAGTCAGGATGTTCTTCAGATTGCAAGAAACTCAATTCTGCTCCAGTAATTTTTAAGCTTCTCTTGGTTATTTGCTTCCCTGATGTCCTGACTGCTTGTCCTGACTGCTTGTTTCTGGGGTGCACGCCACTGCCTGTGTTGGGCCAAGATGAAAGCTGTAAATTGCATTGTTTATAAATTCTCAGCTGCCTCCTACCCCCACAGCAACCAGGTCCCTGGGATAGGACTGCTGCACCCTGGCATCAGTCCAGGGCGTGTGGCTTTGCATGACAAAGCACTCCTCAGGGTCCTTTATATTCTGCAGGGCTGAAGTGACGGGTGTGCGCTCCTGGAGCTGTTGGATCTGCACAGAAAGGTGCTTTAAGTGTGGGGAGAGGGTTGTCCTTTGGGCTCAGGCTGAGCTGGAGGTGCAGGCTGCAGCCCCAGGTCTGCTCTGGAGGCTCCTGCCTCCAGCAGGGAGGGGTGAGGGTTGCCATGAGAAGGGCTTGTCAGATTTAGCAAGTGTTGGCTTTTTCCAGTCCCAGATCCTGCTGCAATCCTGTCCCTGAGGAAGTGATGGGGCCCGTGGTTCCCTGTGGATTCGCTGCAGGGTCCCTCCTGGACACGCCTGGGTTGGCCTGTGGAGGTTTCTTCCAGCAGTGGCACGTGCTGCATGGGCTGGAGCCATTCACCTCCTGTAGCAGGCTGGTGCAGCTCTGCATCTGTTCCCAAGGCACTGCAGAGCCCTGGGCAGCCCACCAAGGCACACAGGGCTGAGCTGCTGTGAGCCATGGGCTGTGCAGAGCTGAGCTGGGCTGAGAGGGTTGCAGGGGGGTCCTTGCAGAGAAACGGCTGCTCAAACCCACCAGCTCTTGGTGTCATCATCTGGGTGCTGAGCCTAGCTGGATGCAGCCAATGAGATTAATCTCCCCGGCCTTGTGGAGTCAAGGGCTGGCTGACAGCCCTGGCAGGTCTCCAGGACAGCTCAGGGTGTGGAACAGGGGCAGCCCAGGGAGGGTGGCTGGCAGCCAGGGTCTGTGTCCCCTCCTGCAGCCAGCCCTGTGGCCACTGGGTCAGATGGGTGCTCTGAGCCCCAGCGTGGGGAAGGTGAGGGTCTGGGGTGCTCTGAGCCCGTGTGGGGAAGGTGAGGGTCTGGGGTACTCTGAGCCCGTGTGGGGGAGGTGAGGGTCTCGGGCTTCTTCTCTCTGAGGAAACACAGTGTGTTTGAGCTGCTGTCCCAGATCACACCTTTGCAGCAGGAGAGTAAGAGATGGACTCTGACTCGCTAATTTCTGTGTAAAAACCTTGGTTTTCTTGGACTCTGGGGGGTAAGCTGGCCAGGGGAGGAATTGAGGTCTTTATCTCATTTGTCTAATTATCTCTCTGGGTATGAGTTCAGGCTTCCTGGTTATGGGAGGTGGGTTACACAGTACATGATGGATGCTGAGATTTTTTTATTGTATCTTTCACAGTTAAGGCTCATGCCAGACAATGAAATAGAAGCTGCACATGCTGTACTTGCTGTGGGCAGTGCTGTGCTTGGAGAGCAGGGACTAATGCCAGAGTGGGGTGAGAACCACTGCTCCTAGGCTTGTCTCTGAAGGAAGAAGGGCTTCAGGTTAAACTGGAATTCCAGACCTTTGCTCTTCACATTGAATCAGGGGGAGGCAGGGATGGAAAGTAGTAAGTAGGGGTTAAGAGAGGGTTCTGGACAGCTGGAGCAGACCATTTCAAGGCAATTCAACAATAGTATTTCTTAGAGATGTTTGCAGGCCAGGGAGCTAGTGCTGCTGTGGCCAATCCAGATATGCCTGGCAAGGATGGGCCATAACTTCACTGGAGACAGCAAAGCATAAATAAGTTGACTTGAACTTGCTTGTTGCTGAGGAGCAGTGAAGGGGATGGGTTCTCATTCTGTCAGTAGAGCTGCAGTCAGGGAGAATGAAAAGCGACCGTGGTAACTGCTGATTTTCTTCAGTGCACATCCTTTCCAGGAGGTAGAAGAGAGCTGGACTGGGGAAGCAGGTGCATCCCAGCTGCTGGCACCACCTCCTCTGTCTTGTCTCCTGCCCATGCCCAGGCTGGGCTGGTGCAGAAGCAGGGCCCTGGATGCCTGGCTTGCCTGCAGACTCAGTTTGTAGTCTCCTGACAGGGAAAGAGGAAGGCATCAGGGTCTGGAGCTCCTCATCCTCCATCTGGATGGTTCCAGCTCCACTTCTGCCCACTGTGACGTGGGAACAGAGGCTGCTTCTGACTTTGCGCATACCTGTGGTGGTTGGGTGTGCAGTGGGTCTACACTTGGGTGTTTACAGCTAGTAGTAAGCTTGGTTCTGAGTTATTCATGGCATGGCTCTAGCCAAGACCAGCCTGTGAGATTCTATGCAGTCATACTGCAGAACAGAAGAGATTCTGGACCAGGGTGTGGTACCTCTGGTCTTCAGCTGGTGGCACAGCAGCCCTGAGAGGTGCATGAGGCAGAGCAGAGCTGCTGGATGCATCGGTGTGAGCTGGGAAATGCTGTCTCCTGATCCCTTCAGTCTGGGCTGGTTTTGTGCCCTTCTGACATCTCTTAAGCAAAGCCTGCCTTTTAACTGCAGTTCTTGCTGGGGCATCTTATCTGTTATAAATTAGCAGATTCACAGTTTTGCTCTCCCTTGGCCCTGGCAGTGTCTTGCACTGGGGATTTTTTCAGTTGTTTTGATCTTTCCTATGAGCAGCTCAGGTCTCTTCTCCCCATCCTGCACCTCATCCCACTGGAGAGTTGACTGGTGCCAGTGTTTGACCTCCGGGGCAAGGGATGCTCTGAGTCTGGTCCTAGACATAGAACTGCCCTTGCAGGTCTTTGGTCACACCATCTCCTTTCTCAGGGGTGGATGAGGCTTTCTCTCCTTTCTCCCTTCTGTTGTCTCTGTAGATCTCAGCCCCTCGTTTCTCAGGAGCCCCTGGCCTCATTCTCATATCCTGGGTCCTGCTTTTGTCAAATTGAACATGATGTCAAATTAAAGCCATCAGAGGGACAGTTGAAGTGAAGCACCCAGTTTAATGAGGCAGTGTTGAAAATCAATAACTTAATTGCAGACATTTGATGGACTTTTATCCAATTTATAGTTCTCCTGCCCTGCTACGTGTAGAGCATGAGGACGTGGTGCTGTGTCTGGCTCTGGGCAAGAGACAACCCTCCTCTCCCATGGCAGGTGTCCCTTTGCAGGCCTGTCTGCTGCAGAGATGTGGTGCTGCAGTGTGATCAGGCCCTGCCTGGGAGGGCCCTCTGTGGTCTCGAGGTGACCCTGTGGCTCAGAGCTGACAGGAAAGGGGCAGCTGTGATGATAACATCTCATCCCCAGCTCCTTCCCAGATGGTCCAGCAGAAGCCTGCAGTGAGAAGAGCTCACAGCTGTTGAGACCAGTGAACTCTGGGGGAGCAGGTCCTGCCTAGAAAGCAGCCCTGAGGTAGCCCAAGGTCCAATCCCTCCCACCACTCTGCAGGACAAAAAGGGCATTTGCACAAGTGTCTGGAGTCCTGGAGGGAAGCAATGCTGCATTTGCACCCACCTGTTCTCTTTTCCATCAGCATGTGTGTTGAGTGTTGGCCCCAGCTCTTCCATCCTGCCCACCCCTGGTCCTGAGATTTGCATTGCTCTTTTCACCTCCTCCCTGACTTTTTGTT
>JAOEGS010019743.1:0-26265 GCA_025447755.1 Corythornis vintsioides | reverse complement strand
CTGCTCAGGCAGGGGGTTGGACTAGATGATCTTCTAGGTCCCTTCCAACCCCTAATATCTGTGAATCTGTGAATCTGGAGTAGTCCTGAGATCCTCACTAGCCCTGTTTTCTATCTGATGCACAATCGCTTCTGCTGACAGTTTCTACTGATATTTTTCCTCCTTTGGGAAGCAAAGGGGGGGCAGGGAAGAATAGGGGCTACTGAAGCATTACAAGCCTGTCATGGAGCTGTCAGGGAGGCCATAACAGCACTTTGCAGAGGAGCTCTGCTAACAGGAAGGTGGGATAGGTGCAGCCAACTGCAAACTAGAGGGTGACCCAATGGTGCCTGCGGGAGAAGCACCACACCACGGTAGGTCTGCTGCACTCTGCAGAGCAACAGGGTCCCTGATGAGTATCAGGGCATGTGCAGGGAGGAGAATATCCATCCTCACACTCTTCCTCCAGAGCCCTGAGGAGAGGCTTCCTCATTTGCTAAAGGAGAGTGAGCAATTCTGTGTGCTTTCTTTACCAAAAGTCCAAAGGCCAGTGAACTGGTATCATGGGCTATGACCTATCTTCACTTGGTAATGGGAAAGAGTGACTCCCACTTGGGTCCTTTCTAAATTGTCAGGCAGTTGGAGCCATTTAACAAATGTGCATTGACAGGAAAAATGAATAGGTCAGGGAATTCAGTTGCCCTGTGTGTGCAGTACCCACATACATCCTTAAAGTTCATGTCTACACAGCTACATAAACTGAGAGAGTTCTGCTCACCACCTCCTGCCATGAAACACGGAGAAAACTTCATCTCAAAGACCCATGCTAGAAATTAATCTGTTTTTCCCACAGAAAGAGGGCAAGCTTATGTTTAGAAGGAAGCAATTTACCCACTACAACACACTAGTTGAGAGGGAACAATGGGACTGGGAACAGAGTGAGCTGCCACGGGGTTAGGTGGGAATGGAAATTCAAACCTAGCAATTCCCCATGTTAGCAATGGGACCTTAAATACTATCAGCGTCCTGGAAACAGTAGTGGAGTGACAATCACAAAGTCTTGTGATCAGAAATGTTTGGGAACTGCTGTCTTAACAGGACTTTTAAAAAGGCTCAGCACATGCAGAAAGCCTGGAGAAAGCTCTAAGCTTTGTGAGGAGAGACAAGACAACGTGCAGCTCCATCCTGTTCCCATACACAGCCCTTTTTCTTGCCATGGTACACAAGATGTCTCCTACATCCTTTACTCCCATGGCACTGCTCTGGTAAATGTTTCAGACCTCCTCACTCACCTGTTCTCTCCATTTCTCTTATTTTCTTTTTATCCCTTTCTGTCTGGAAGGCATGAGACAAATAGGCCTAATACATGTCATTTAAAATGCATTTGTACATTTAAAACATGATCTGTGCTTAAGGCTTTTAGCCCAAGGACTCAGTCGTGGTTTTTGTATCAGATGAAGGCTAACAGACTTTTCTCCTGATTCCTAAAAGGCACATGATACTCCTTGTCAGCAATGGTAAGTTGAAAACTGTGTCACTACAGTTTTCTAAGGAGTGTTTGGAAAAATGCTCTAGTGAAAAAAAAGTTTTAGCACAGCCTCTGCAAGAGACTGGAATAGGGCAGTCTCAGTAGGGAATCATCTCCTCTTAGTGACACTTCTAGGCCTTGATCGCTAAATATTTGCAACCTTGGTTATGTTTCCACAGTGAAGAACTGGATGTGTTGCAGTAAAACAGCTCTAGAAGCAGGAGAGAGCAGAGGAAGAGTTTCAGGCTGTGACTGGGGTAGCTATAAAGGCCAGATACAGTGCTCGGGCTGCTTTCTGTGACAGCCATCAGTGAGAGCTGTGAAGCACGGCATGGACAGGCCTTGTCTGGCTGGCCTACAAGAGACCCACCATAAGTCAAGGACAACAGCTGAACACAACGAGCATTCTGCCCTTACCGAGGCCTCCTTGGTGTTGGTCTCCTCAGACGCCGACTTTGCCACCTTCTGGATGATGGGGGCGATGTTTGTCGGCCCGTAGAGCTGCAGCTTGGGAAGGCAGCTCTGATAGGCCTCCACCACGCCTTGTATTCCTGGCGTGAAAAGCCACACAAAAGGCATGTCAATGTGGAGCATACCAGCACATCACTCTTGTTTAAAATGCAAATAAAAGGCAAACTGATAATCAATTCAAAAGATATGATTGGCAAGCACTAACAACTGATCATTTCTGAGAAGGTGCCTCTAGCTGCCTTGAATCTCGTTTGTACTACATGATTCATTATATCAAACTTCTCCTCCAAAGCAGTATTTAAGGTCTGGTTTCCAGGTATCAGCTTGCAATGCCACAGCTTCCAACCTTCTCAGGTTGAGGTGTAAGTGATCACTTCCTGATCACCAGACAAGATTCATGATAAAAGGGCAGAAAGAAATAAACACATTTCCACACTCCTCCTCTTCAGATAAGTATTAATTTCTGTTTATCATGGTAGTTACCAACAACTTTGCCCTTTGTACTTACAACCTAGAGTTGTCAAGGAATTCAAACATCATTTCAAACACCTGATTCCCCTGTGCTCAGAAAATAATTTTTCAGGGTGAATTTGCATAATTGCTCACAGGTTTGAATTAGACTGTGACCAAAAGCTGTGAAATCCTGGAAGAAACAACAGGATACTTTGCAGTCTATAGAAAAATTAGCTTTAGTCAAGAAGTTTTGATGGAGAACTCGCTATTTTTGGCTTTTTCATTTCAGGATATATAGCCAGACCAGGGAGAAGAGACTTGTGCTGACACACATGACAGATCACAGAATGGAAATTGGTGTTTTCAATCATTGAGGAGAAGGATTTCTTGAAGTGATGCACGTTAGCCTCCACATTCAGAACTCCCAGCTTACCAGACCTAAAGGATTAGAGGTCTAAAGTGGGAAAGAGATAGACTGGAGAGCTTTGTAAACGATGCTGGAGAAGGAAATGCAATCAAAGAGAGCCTCAGCCAGTTTCAGTTTGCACTCAGACTAGCTCACTCATGAGATTTTACGTGACCATGTTGACAGCATATATGGGTGCAGACCCGTTACTAACAAATCATGGGGAGCTCTAATTGTTTTACAGCAGTACTCTCAAACTTCCTACAAAAGAACTGGTGGAGACACAGCCTTCACTCTTTAGAGGCAGCTACAAACCTATTTATGCATTACAGTGCTCCCAGACAAGGGAACACGCTCCAATTATAGCTGTCCTTGGTTAAAAAGTAGATTGTTACAAAATTTCCCTTGGTATCTCCAGTGACTAAATTTAATTATTGCAGAACTGACCTCCAGATTTTAAACCTGCTAAGGATTTAATTACATATACTGATGGATTTTGCATTAAGGTCTGATAAATATTCCCTGAGATGATAACAAGATACTCTGTAGTTGTTTTCTGATGTGTTAATATAGCATAAACTGAACCTTATTCCCTATGATCCACACAGATTTAGCATGGTTCAAGTCAGAAAGCTGCTTTCATCTTAGAAAGAAACATGTTCTAGAAACATAATTTCTTGTTCACTATCTCAGATGAGTACCTTTTAGACATGTCTACTGTCCTGATATCCCAATCCACCAGGATATGAGTGGCTTCCTTTGTAGCTTACTTCTTTTTTGGTCTCCTTTATTTTAGGGAGAGACAATGTTTACCTTTATTTTGCATATCTAGTATGGTCTGGATCATACATTCTTTATGTGATGAGGGTTTGTCTGTCCAACCTCTGACCTGCTGCTGTCACCACATAGATGTGACAACTTTTTAATCAATATAAATCATTACACAGCAGTGCTGGTGTGGTAAAAAAAAATTAGCCTTGGACTCCAAAGAGACAGCATAGGGGGGATAAAAATGTGCTAGGGATGTTTTCTGAGGTATGCAGGTCACAAATTTCCTGTCTTTTCACTCGTGAACAAAGCTATGTTTGAACACTGCACACATAAATATGTTATCACTTAATGCTGAGGTCTGTTTTGATTCTCCACCTCATCCCCACACCCTCAGTGTGACTAAAATCTCCACTTCAAGCTGGCTCACAAGCTTACAGGCACTCCTAGATGAATTCATGTAATTTCTGCTTCTTTTAACTCCTTAAAAGCAATGTAAAAAGCTGGGTGAACACATCAAGCAGCTGTAGGACTTATGCCCAATTACATCTCAAGCAAATAACCCACAGAGGCCGGGCAGCCCAACAATCTGAGCACAACAACAAAGCTGGGATGCCCACTGAACCAAAAACAGGCCTGGCATTTAAGATGCATCGACTCTGAGTTCTTTTCATGTCTCTTTCCCTTGAATTGCTTGTCCTCTCTTTTCCTCACTTCATTTCTTAGCACCTTAAGTCTCATCCTGAACATACTCCACTGGCCATGCCTGAACGAAAGCCACTAGTAAGCCTGAGAAGGGCTGAAAGGAGCAGCTAGAAAATAGGAACAGGAAGATCATTTTGAAACCCCCGCTTTAGTGTCTGGGTTTTAGAAGGATAAAGGAGGAAGAATAATAACCTGTGAATTTTAGACAGCAACAATCATATGACCAAGACTCTCAACTGCTAGTTTAGGATTACATTGTCCTGTTATTCTCTGACAAAACAGGTGAATTGTGGCAGAAGATCCTAGGAAGAGAGCATCAGTCACTGCAGATACCACTCAAATACAGGAATCTGGCCTGTGACTGCTGAGTATTAGTGTCTGTTGCTGGAGCACACTGATGTTACTGAAAACAGCCTCAGACTGCAGTTGCTGTCAGGAACACAGGCTGCCTTCAGCCACTGCAGCCCTCGGTGTATGCCCCAGCCCTGGTGTGCCAGGCACTGCAAGGGGTGGCCTTTGGCAGCTGCTGCAGCTCTGGCCAAAGAACAGGCTCTAAACTGAGGGAATCTTTGATCACAGAGGTTCACAGGCTGCTTCTGCCTGTCCTGCTCCTCTTAGCAGCACAACCTGCCATGTTGGTGGATCTGTAACGAATCGAGAAGACACGGCTTTAATTTTCAGAAATGCTGGTGATGTGGGAAAGTGTGATGCTGAATGAACAACACAGCAGCCTTTCAAAGGGGCCTGTTTCAGGAAATGAACTGTGGCACTTGCTAGGGATTCTAAAGCTAAGCCTGGTTGCTTGTGAGTCTGTCAGGTTTTGAAAACCCTGTCTGCTTTCTTTAAAAAACATTTTGAATAATGCTCAGGGGATACAATAAAAAAGTCAAACACATTCTCCACACAGAGAAAATATGTTAGTCTGTCCCAAGGAGTTACCTGCACATTCTGGGTTGTCTTCATTGAAATTGATTGCAAAATCATGAGACACCTGCAGATAAATGGGAAGAAAAGATTACTGCAGACAGAAAAATTATTCCACAAGGCCTTGTGGTTAAACACCCTTTACATTCTTTCTGTGTTAAACTGGAGATCTTTCAAGCTTTCAGCCATTAAATGTGAAATACAATCATAGGTGGAACTCCCCGCAGGAACAAAGGAACAAAACTGGAATCCAACTTGTCAATAATAAGAAAATACAAGAAAAAAAAAAGCACAAAGAAAAAAGTACCCAAGTACATGAGAAATCATGTAACTATGGTGTGAGGATTGGACTCTCAGTGCCAGGCACAGAAGAGGTACCTACTGTTGGGGATGAGATTTAAATGCCATCTTTCCCTAGCTTGGCATCTCAGGTGGCAGGAGAGAAAAGCAGGTTGTGATACAGCGACAGCCTTTTCAATCAACACAAATCATGATATAACAGCAAGCACATTATATTGATCCATCCCAGCAGAGTGTAACAGTCAGGAAATCCTGGGATATGTCAAGCCACACAAACACAGAGTGACTGCTTTGTTAGTACCTGGCACAGAGAAAGATGCAAAGAGCTGCAGACCATGGTCTGTGTTGGAAGGAGGCCTCGTGGTGAGGAATGTACTCACAGAAATGTGATGGTGTTGCAGACCTTGGATTATATCTGAATATAGAGATGACCCTCTGCTCAGCCCTCCTCCTCTTTAAAAATATATCCATAAATAAGATCCCTTCCAACCCAAACCATTCTATGATTCCTTAAAAGGAAAGGAGAGAAAAGCTAGGTAAGGCAGGGGTGATTACAGGTGGTCAGCCTGGGTTCCTGCACAAAAACCCACTCAAAACCTCTAAGGACATTCACTTGCACTTGGCTACATATTGGTCTTTCCCCTTGGCAGGGCTCTAGATAAATTATTTGTCTTAGATGTGGAGGTATCAAAACACACAGAGGAACTTCCAGCACCAGGAACATAGTATTTCTTAGGTAATTTCTTCAAGGGTTTTAACAAGCAGAATAAAAAGCTGTACCATACATCATGATATAGATTATGACAACAGCATTTCTGAGGGTAAATCAACTAAATAAGCAGTCTAAAGAATTTTTGCTAAGACAGACAATAGTAATTTTGTTTTACCACTGTACTATGCCTCCACTGCCTGCACACACAGTGAGAAGCACCTGCATGCAGAATGGAAGTGTTCCATCAATTGAGATCAAGAGTCTCAAAGTGAGACTCACAAGAGCCACATCCATGCTGCCACATGCTTATCACTGTTTAGTAGAAATGTCACCTTGATCTAACGTAGCAGATAACTTATTTTCCTCATATTAAGATGGAATAAGTTCATCCTCACAGCTAAATAGGTTTCCAAGTAAGACTGAAAGGAAATGAAAATTTCCAAATTAATTAGAATTTCTTGAAAAATAAAAAAAGTCTTCTGGACTCAGAGAGAAACATCAAAACACAAACAAAAACCCTACCTTGGAATCTGACAAATAATAAACCCCCATGAAATCATAAAGCCAATTGCTGGAAAGCTTTTGGACTATGCAAAGGCATTTTGTTTAAGTTGCATTGAAACGTTATTCTGTTTTGGCTTCCATGTGTTTTTAAACCCCTTTTACTCCAACAGAATTCCCATTTTTTAAATAAAAAGATGCTTTGTCTCAGAAACCACATTTTTCTTTCATTTTGCAAATGCTGAACATAGATGCCTGAATTGTCAAATCCAGTAATCCTCTTTTTCCCTCTCTAGACTGTTCAATTCATTTAAATTAACCTCCCTGTCCCAGATAGCTCCAGCTTTCCATAAGCCACCACAGTGATGGTACTGGGACTACTTGACAAACAATCTGACAAATTCAGGCATGTTTAGGAATGCTTTCTTACTCGTTTAAATAGATTGTCAAAAATCCACTAACAATAGATGCATACAAGTGTAAGTGCTGAGATGCACAATGTGGAGCACTTGTCTGTGACTAAATGGAACACTATTAAGCTGCTGCCAGTCTGAAAATTAAATACAGAATGGCTGCATATTTTGCAAAAGCCTATGACACTAACAAATGTAAAGAACCATTGCTCAAAAGCTATTATTTTCAGAATGCTCATTAATCAAATAGTTTGGGAGCTGGACAGCTTGTGTCTCTGGATAAGACCACACTGTAGACATTGCTGCTTGGCACGTCATGGCCATTTATTTTCCTTTCTACTTGATTTTTGAGCACACTGCCCAGTTTCCACATCTAAATCCAAGTTATGTGGATAAAGTGACAAATTCTGTTTTTTCCCTTGGTCGGTCACACATCCTCCCATTGCTTCTTTTTTGTCTGGTTTGCATATATTTTTTCCTTCATGCTTCTGGAAAGTGCAGGAATCACAAGAACCACAGCACACTTTGAGTCCCCGACCTGTCCAGCAAACCCAGCAGGGTGGGTTGGTCTGTAACTGGAGGAGCTTCTCTTCAGGAACAGTTCCCAGCATAAGTAGTGAATGAAGCTTTATTAAAATGCTGAAATAACCAGGACTGTCTTAAACAAACTGCAGGTTGTTTCTTACCTGTCCAGGTGTCAGACTGTGTTCCTCTTTAGGAAAGAACACACCTGCCATGGGGCTGACACAATCCTAACTTTCATTTTAACAATAAGTTCTGTGCTGCTCTGAGGTTTTTCAGTTCAAGTTCTGCCTACTAAGGAATAGTGTGTGTGCTTCAGCTCTGTTTCCTCCTCCTCACTGTGACCTTTTGCAGCAGTGTCTTGAGTCCATATTATCTGCACTTCTCACTTTACATCAGAATTCTCAGATATTTCTCATTGCAAAAAGAAAAAAAATGGCTTGGGGACATGGCTGTGGAACAACCAGCATGTTCTGCAAGCTTTGTGTGATATAAACTCAAGAGAACACTGCTTTCAGAGGTTTACTTACATCAAGGAGCAGGGTAATGTCTTTGTTAGACCTTGGGGAGAAAAGATCATATTGCTGAATATTAAAGATCTCTAGACTGATGAGGAATGTTATATATGGAATATCTTGCTTCCCTCACTCCCACAGATTCCTTATGCCACTAAAAAACTGCTGCTTCTCTGCTAAGAACCAAAGTGTTTCATTTGGAGCTGAAATGAGAGAAAATAAAGTCATTGTAACAGAGCAGCGTGCTCTTGAAATGGAAATTATGTAGAAAGCATAAATGAAAACATGTTTGTAAAGGGGTTCAACATCAAGAGAATCACAGAGGGCCTGCAGAGGTGGGCACTGGCATCGTTCTGAAGTGCTAATGCAAAATGGGGAGTGTGGTGTGTATTACTCCATGAGGAATAGTAGTTGGCATAGCAAACATCACTCTTCTTGTGGCATGGGAGGAGGCTACAGCCTCACTGAATGGCCAGGCAGATGCTGCTCTCCAGCAGCCCTCCCAGGCTATTGGCAGGAGCTCAAGACAATATGAATCCAAGGCACGGGTTTGGCAGTACCACCAACAGACCTTTCTCCCATGTGGCCTAGTGTGCCAAGGAAACCTTGGCAAAAGATCTAGAGCTTATGTACTGGCTGGAAGCAGAGGCTTCAGCTGATCCTCAAGAGCAATTCTGGCATTGACTCACACTGAATACTGAGTTACAGGCCTTGGATTTCTACAGCTTGTGACCGAGCGTGACAGGGAGGGACTGAACAACAGCACAGATGACAGTTCATTCCTAATCCAGTTCCAGTTGGATGTGTCCATGACAAACATGAAGCTAATTATTTATCTCCATCTGCTGCACATAAAGTGCTTGTGCCCCTGCAATGTGGTTCTTCTCTTCTTCAAAGTTTTATTATGTTGATAGGCTGATGTCATGTCATTTGGTCTTTGTTGTTTTCTGTCACAATTGTCCATAGTGGAGATCAAAGAAGTTGTTCTGACCTTCACTTGCATCTTCATTTACTTTGGGACTTGTGCTTTTTACTCACACATGCATGATCCATAAGAAAGTAGCTCCATCTTCTTATTTTTCTGAACTTCTCAAAATCTGAAGGTCAAAACTGGTATGTTGCCAGTATGCTCATGTGACTGGAGGCTGCAGTGGCATCAGCTGATGATTTTGGCTGAGAAAGAAGCAGTCTTGTGCTGTGAATTTTACCCTGCTGCCACTGCCAGCAAACCAGTGAAAAGACTTCAGGTGGCACAGTAACTCCTTCCTTTGAGTGGTCCTAGATAAGGATGGCTCTCTGCAGCTGAAGGAGTTGCAAGTTTTCCCCCATGCAATGATGGTCACCTTGCAGATGATGGAACAACCATCACACCTCAGGCTCATACCTTCACATAGGACACTCACAACAGTCCCTGGCACAGTTAGTGATGGCCAGCACTGGGCTTGGAAGCTTGGAATCTGGTTGTGTGTGTCACCCAGTCAAAGCTGCTATATGGCCATGGGAGGGAGGCACATGCTCGTGGCAAAGGGATTGACATTTGGGAAGTAGCTACTGCATTTCCCTAATCTGTCTGGTGATAGAAGCTGCTCATGGTTATTCTCCCAGACACTCCCCTTACAGTGCAGATGGTTGCCAGCTGCTGCAGCTGGAACAGCCCCAGAAGATGTTCTGCAGGTATTTACCACATTAAAACCTGTACCCAAGTTCTGGAAGCTGTCTCTGGTTTCAGGAAGCATTAACACTGGTGTTCAGGAACAGTCCTCTTCTGATACCACTGCTTTTAGCCTAGGAGGCAATGCTGTAAAGACACACGTTGACTTACCTTAGACACCCTTTTCAAGGTATGTATTGAATTTGCTGTACAGCACTACTGCTATTCTTCTGCAGGTGTCAGACCTACAGGGTCCACCATGACACAGGGATTTGCCACAGAGCAAAACTCCTTTAAAGTCTTTATTTTCAAGAAGATGTTAAATCTCTTCATCATAAAGCATGAATGCTGGGCCACTCACTGAACCACATCTTCCACAAATGGGTTCTGTCAAACCAGGGCTCACAAAGCTTCAAAATATGCTTGGCAAGCACTGTTCAAAACATCCATTCTCCTCTTACTAGACCCACAACCATTAACAAAGCTTTGACAATACCATGAAGTATTTCGGGTGTAACATATCTGTTTTAAGTCTATCCCCAGTTTCTGGTTTCACCAGTATCACTGAGTGAGAAAGGCAGCTGAAAGAAAACAAGCAGTAGGAGCTACTCGCCCCAAGCCCCTGCCCTGCACCAAAACATTTCTCCCTTACTTTGTGTTTTGTTTTGTGCATTGTATACCAGAGAAGCTAGAAAATATAATTTATGCACCTACTTTGTATTCGGGGGGTATCCTTGCTCCAAATCCAAAGGCTGGGAACATTTTGTCACTGGAAAAGAATAAAAAAAGAGAAGAGTTTCCAAAGAAAAAACACATTTTGTCACCATAAACATCTGTTCTCCTGTAAGTGTTCTCAAAAACGCAAAGCAGCACAAGAGTATAGAAGTGGCTTTCAGGTCAAGAGCGTTACCTGGCAGACTGGAAGGGTCTTGGGTGAGCAGGGGAGGGGTGTGTGCTGACCAGATGGGTGAGTGAGATGGCAGATTTCTCAGGGGAACCTCTGGTATTTTGGGGAAGTTAAAATCATTTGGAGAGTACTGAGGGATCCAGATATCCTGCTCTTCTTCCACCAAGGCAGTAACAGCTCTGTATGACCCGCTCTTCTGCACTACCTGCCTAGCATGAGAGTGAGTTGTCTTAAGAGCCTGGAACAGCATTTTTATCATACAAATACAGATGTGCTCCCCCAGCTTGGGTAATGTGTGAAGTGAAGAGATGATTCTGTCATTAGAACTGTTTGCAAATTTGGGGTCTTACCAGTCACCCAGGTGCAAAAGAGACTTCCCAAAATATCCAAAAGGGGAAATTTCATGCCCCCAAACCTGCAGGTTCTGTTAAGTTTTCCACCACCTGCATCCTTAGTTCCAGGAAAACATGAGATTACTTTAACTAGGCAGAGGTTGCTTGACAACCTAGCAAATGGTGTGGCGTGGTGAGTTTGATTTCAAATGCTACAGTGAGGTTGTTTCACCTCAGTTAGATCTGCAGAGACAAGAATTCCCGATTTGGAGGACCCAGAAACTTCAAGACTGTTAATACCCTTTCCAAAAGGCAGTAATGTCTCACACAGCCCCCGTGCTGTCAAGATGCTTCTTCCCAGATGGCCAAGTGGAAAACAACAAGCTGTAAGGAATGTCTCGTCCCTGAGTCAGCAAAGCACTCGATCGCACGCTTGAGGTTAACAGCTCACCCAGAGAGATGCTGAACTCCAGCCACATCCTGCAGCCTGGCTGAAGCCACTGAGCCGTGCTCCAGGGGAGGCTCCAATGACTCAGATCCCTCATGGATCTATCCTACCCTGCTTACAGGCTTTCAGGGCCCACAGAAAAGCTGCATTCCTTCTACCATTACTGGCACAATTCCAGAGAGAGGCTTCAATGTTTTTTTTGTGTAGTTCAAGACATCGCCACTCCCAAGTATCAGGTGAAGAATTTGCTTCCCAGACATACCCAGGAGAGGTAACAGCACCCACTAAAGCTGCTGGGCACAGGCTGTGAAAGGCACCATGATATTTCTGATACCAGCCAGAGGAAACAGAGGGGTTTAGAAGTAAGCAGAAATCAACACATGCCTCCCCCTCACCCCTCAAAGGTAGAGTGACCATGAGATAGATAAATATTCCCCAGCTCCTTGGGAAACAGTGATGACTGTCATCTGATGGCTTAGCTCTCACAACTGTTGTTCTGCTACAGTAGCTGCAAACATCTCGGGAGCACAGTTTTGTGTGCCATATGTTACACTATGTGACGATGGATCTGGGAAGGAAGACTAACATCATTTGCATGGTAATGAAACATTTTTTTCAAGAGTTGTCAGAAACGAGGTAGCTGCTGACATTTGATGCTTACAACCTGCTGATTGCCTTCTCTTTGATTAAACACTCCTGGAAGTGGGGAAGCTCTTATAAATAGATGCAGAGAATTCAGGCACTCACTTAGAGAGCAAGAAATATGTAGCCATTAGAAAAGAGTCTGAGGGGAGAAAAAATCCAATGATGAAGCATGGCTGGATTAGAAAATCAAACCCTGTGAAGGTGCAAATTTAACTGATTTTGGGAAAGAGTAGAGACTAAAAAAAAGTTTACTTAGGAAGAGCGTAAGTGTCTAAGGTCCATAAAGCAATCCAAAAAGCTGATGCTGGCAGCAATTACCCAAGCTGGGAGAGGCCTAAACCCATCCAGCACCTGCATTTGTACTGCAGAGTTTGTGGAGTGCAAACAAGTGCCAGCACTCTCATGCCTACAGCTCCATCTTCTGCTCTGCAACTCAGGCAGAACCCAGCAGCCTGGGTTCCTTCTGGCACTGAGACTCCCACGTCCCCAGCCACACAGCAGCACAGCCCCCACTGTGATTCTGTGCCTGGGATTCCTTCCCCCACAGCCAGGACAGCTGGCTGGTGATCTCTGGATCACCCACATCTCCTTCCTGAGAAAGGGCGAGTTACACGAGGCCTCTGCCTCATGGAAGAGTAAAGCTTGATTGTGGAGCTGGGATTCCATGTGGCTGCTTCATACAGGGAAGTTCATGAACTCTAGAGAGGAGGGGTATTCTGGGGTCCACTCCTGCACTTAGTCCTTTCTCTTAACCTCAGAATAGCTCCACACTCTCCTCTTTTTCCAGAGCTTAGGTACATACTTCTGCTGTTCTGATTCAAGCTTCTGGGAATTAACCAAACAATTAACTTTCATGTGCTCCCAGAGCTTGATCTTTAAGGTAAGGAGGAAACCTTTTGATTAGCACTCATGACATCCCTTGCATAAAAAATGATAATCAGGTTACTCCCTGATCACACCTGTGGCTGACAGCTTTCAGAATAAAATAAAATTTTAATGTGAGCAATACTTCTCCTCCTGTCACACAACCCAAGGTGTTTAGCTAATTGAAAGGTCTCACTCCTCAGTAATTATTCATTTTAATGGCTTAGTGCTATTTTACAAAGGAACCCTCTAGTCCTCCTATTCACCCCTCACTCTGTCATATGAGGAAAAACCCAGCAGCTGAGCCTGCTGCCCTTCTTCTGCTCATCCTGCACTACAACAGGGAAGAAGTGACCCAGGAGGGCAGCCAAGGAATGTGTTGCTTCCAGGACAATCCCCTATGGTACAGAGGTGTGCCAGAGCTGCTCTGCCAGACCCAGGGCTATCACAGCAGTGTGCAGCAGAAAGCTGAGTAGCTCCCCAGCTTCAGGAAGCTGTGTCAAGGGTTAGACCATCCAGGGACTGAAAGTACAGTCAGAAAATGAAAAGAAGGTCTCTTTCTGCCTCAAGGGCAAACTGTGTGCACCAGGGACTCCAGCCCAGCTTCCTAAGATGGCATTTCATTGGGAAAGGGATCTGCTCTGATGACTTTTCTTCCTTTGTAACTTAAACTCACTCAAAAGAAGAAAAGTGAGAACCAGTTTTCCTGTGTGTTGCTTGCTCAGGCATTTGGGCTTCATTTTTTTCTAGGAATGAGGCATGGGACCCTGATTAAAGCACTGGGATGTGACTATAGACATGGTCTGTTAGTAGTCTCCAGGCACAGTGCTGGCTTCTGCCACCCAGCAGCCACCAGTGACCTCCTCAGGGAGGTGCTGGGAACAGCTGTGCCTGAGCCTGCTCCCAGATGAAACCTGGGCAGCACCAGTTTGTGCTGGGAGCAAGAACATAGAGATACAAGGACAGGGGCTGTGTGATGTCCTTGGCCTCAGGGAGCATCAGTATCTCTGACTTCTGTTTAAACCCATCCCAAGAGGCCTGGACATTTGTGAGGACAGGGCCTGCTCTCTCCTGCTGGAGACAGCTTGATGAAGAGACAGAAGTGGAAAAACAAGCTGGACTATAAAACCTGGAACTTACAAAACTGAGTAAGAAAATGAGAATCATGGCTTGGCAAATCTTTACAAAGTTACTCTCACGTTTCCTTTCATTGTATACTGTTCCTTGCTTTACATGGGTCCCCTTGAAAATGAAAACTCAGCATGTTTCAAAAAGCTTAAGTACCTGACATGAAGATCAAAAAAGCAAAAGCATCAGACTTGGACTTTTATACCAGGTTACATAAGGGCCATGAGTAGCCATGCAAGCACACATGTGGCTTCTGGTACCTTTTCCAGTCAAACAGGCATGTATAGCTGAAGGAGACCAGAGTGAGCAGATCGAGGTTGTACACTAAAGATAAAATGAGGGAGAGGGTTTAGATTCACTGTTCAAACAGGTAAATGTAAATGAATGCACACAGAAAGGGGCTGTCAGCACTCCAAGACTGCAGACTTCTGAACAGAAATACAACCAGTTAGAAAAGTCTCTCAGGAACCTCAACTGTAACAGAGTGATAGGAGAAAATAATTTCTGAAAATATCCTGCATTATTCTTTTGAAGCATTGCTCACTTGTAGTCACCCATCCTTCAAAGCTGTCTAGTGGAAACTGAGGTAGTGCAATGACAGCACAATACATGAGCAGGGGCAGAGAGGTTTCAGGGAGCTGTATTGCACAGGCAGGAAAAGAGATTAATGGAGGAAACAGCACAGTCTTGTAAATAAGTAAAAGTGATGCCCATAGTCACATAACCATAGATTTGTTTTGGTTGGAAAAGACCTTTGAGACCATCATGTCACTGATAACGATACCTTCTCCTTTTCACAAGTAAGCCAAGTGTTACTGGAAAGTAAGAAATAAACTTTCTAATAAAGGTGACAAAGCAGAGAACATTTCAAAATCTCGTCTGGTTAACCACTGGTGCTCTCTAACATGTTCTATCACTAGAACCTGGATTTGCTATTCCTAGTAAGAAGGAGAAGAATTCATATAGAACTCTTCCAGTGGGTGAAATCAACTAGTCAGACATTAGAGAGTTTTGCAGCTCCCTCTGAAGCTTCTGGCATAGGTGGTGCTGGAGCTAGAACCAGATATTAACCAGAGCAGCAACACCTGTATCGGGAAAGCAGAGCAAGAGCTGGCAGGACTACGTGCTCTGAGAATTATTTCCTTTTTAAAATCCAAACTTTGAAAAGAACACTAAGGACTCAGTTTTAGTTTCAAATGACCAAGAATCTTAAATTTACAGCTCTTTGAAATTTTTGCAATATACCTCACTAGAATCCCTGGATACTAAGCTGTCACTTGTGATACTGGGTTTGGGTCAGAGTAGCATTACCAGGGAGATATTTTTAAAGTACCATTCTGGATGCAGCAAAATCAATTACTATGCTTTTCATTTTCAATTCCAGTCTTAAAAGAATAAACTCTAGATCTGCTTTACATCTCCCATGATGAAATCATATATTTTTCCTTTGTTAGGTAAAAATTTCAAATTGCCAAGATAAAAAGGGATTGTCTGTTAGACATGTAAGTGAAAAAAGTGTGACTGTGAGGAGAGGGAGAAGGAAGGGGAGGAGGTATGGAAAGAGAGAGGAGATAAAAGAGAGGAAAAGAAAAGAAAAAGGAGAAACAAGCAAATGTCACAAACAAAATAGAGTCATTTCTAAGCTCAATTAAAACGGTATCTTTCATGTTCAGGGAGCAAACTGGAAGAATATGAGCTGAATTAAGTGTTTCTTTTCTAAGGCATATGAATGAATCATGTTCCTGAGTGTATTATTTAGTAGTTATCTGAGAAGGGCTTGATGCCAGTAAATTTTGAATCACAACAGCTTACAGGGATTAGTAGCAGTTCCAAAGAAAATACAGAAATCATCTGCAATATTTAAACATTTCCCCTTCCTGCTTTGCAAGCAGAGCCAGGTTAATAAAGGACACAATCTGTATGATCGAATGGGGCTAAATAAAATTGTGTAGGTGGAAGGGACAAGAGCCCATCCTCCTTACCCCTTGCAGTCTGGCTCACCTACGTGTGCTCCTCCTGCCCGGGCTGGGGTAGAGCTGGGCTGTGGTCCAGCTCTCAGGGTCACAAAGACTTCAGCAGGAGTTCAGTAGCAGTAGGAGGGTTTTTTCCCTCCTCACTTGTGTTCTTCCCCAGGGGACTGTCACCACTGATTCACTGTGTGGTGGGCAGTACAACCACAGGATCTCTGGTTTTGACCAGGTGACTCGTGTTTAATCCAAGGTGTGCTGCACCTACCAGGGCTTGGCACCCAGTCTGCAATGCACAGCTAGCAGAGCAGCCAGGGTGGGCTGACTGTCACACAGAGTCACAGAGAACGAGGAGCAGCCGTGTCGATGGGAAACACTGCAGCAGCTACGGCATTTGGCCTGTCACGAGCAGAGTGCTGCACAACCACGTGCAAAAGCCTGACATGAAAACTCACTTGTTATCTTTAATTACAGCTCGTAGTCACCTTAGGGGAGCTGGAATCTGCTGAACACTCAGAAACAGATACTGTCATGTAATAGGGTTTGATGAATATGAGGGGATGCCTGTCTCACCTGCGAGGGAAGCAGTTAATGAAGCAGAGCAACACCAATTCCCTGAATCTAACTACCAAGAGGCAGCAGCTCATGAAATAACTAACAAGCCAAATCCAGGTACAATGGATTTAAACTTCCCCTCGTTAATATTAAAATAATGACAAAAGAAGCTTTGCAGGGTAGAAATATCAGGTGAACTCAGACCAGACTGGGGAAAAGTAAGCACAGAAAAAGTCATCAGAGCTGGAAGGTGGTGTAGGTTAAGCAAAATGAACTGGCAGCAAGATCTATCACTTGCTAGAAGGATAGCCTGATGAAATGGCATACTCAGGAAGGTGAGACAAAATGTCAAGTTTCCCTGCAAGATGACAATAAATTGCAATGACCTGATTTACACCAACATGACTGACCCAATTCAGTAAAATGTATCTTGAAAAAGAAATGGGACTTTATAACTGGGAATAAACTAGGGAAGGGGATGCTGCAAGAGATTACAGGGAACTATATTTAACTTCTCAAACCAGGCAGTTTCCAGACAGTCCTGTGTATTTTAAGAGGTTGTGCATATGTCTCTGTACCCTCCAAAACCTGTCATCTATAGCAAATGGGCATCTCTGTGGGATCACGTATGGAAAACTGCATCACCAGACAAGGTCATTCTCACACAGACTGCAATCCCAGGGGTTTAAAACTCAACATGGCTCAACCACAACACTGCAGGCAGCAGGTTCCCTCACGTAAGGCGCACGTGGTGAAGAACATCAAACCCAGCAGTGGTGGGGCCCTGCCCCCCTGAAGCACGTGTGGCTTTCAAGCATCAGGGTGTACTGCACAAAGCAACCATAGGAACATTGGCTTTGATATGTATTTCGTTTGTACAAGTTACACTGGAAAGGGTTGGTCAGAGACCTCCCTGTGCAGCAATATTCCATCAGCAAATATCCATCCATAAGGGGTGTGATGGGAATACAGGGCTGCATTGGCATATATATGCAGGGAAGTGATGGGAGAGGAATTTCTCATCAAATGCTCTCAAGATACAAATGAGCTTTCTAGGATGAGCAGGATGAAACCGTTACAGAGATTATATTGTAATTTAATGTGACCAAATGAGCCGTTGATGTAATTTTACCAGAATCAAAATGACATTAAGTCAAAATGAAAAACACTATCACAACAAGTTAGAACAAAATAATAAGTGAAACATACCAATGACTGAACATTCAGCCAGGCATTGCCAAATACACCATAGGAAATGGGCTGCTGCCCTCCATTTATGACACTGGGATCACTGGGATCTCTGATCTGGGCTCATTTCAGGAGAATGTGGAGGGGGTAGTGAGAGAGCAAATGGAACCCAACTCACAAGAACTGCCCAGCTTTGAACAGAGAGCAGTTTGACCCACAGCCAGCCTGGTAAGGTGGAGTCAGGCAGAAGGGGTCTGCTTTCTGTAAAGGAGGGAACTTGCATGAGAAGAGTTGGAACATGATGTTCATTCACCCCACAGATGGGTTTGCAAATGGAAATAATTTGCTTCTCAGCTACATGCTAATAGTATGGGCTAGAAGACTAAAATAGTTACATCCTTAATAATGTGAGGAGGAAAATCATGCCTCTGGAAGTGAGGAAATGGCTGTGCTGACTAAAGATGCAGCAGATCAGTATTGGATGGCATCTGTGACCATGGCAAGATAAATTACCACCTCCTTGATTTAGGCTTGTTACTTATTATTACTTATTTAGTTACACAGATGCCTGGCCTCCACAGCAGTAGGTGATATGTAACCTCACATAAAGTTTATAGGGTTTTATACTTCAAGTCGTTCTCTTCAGA
This sequence comes from Corythornis vintsioides, assembly GCA_025447755.1. Classification (NCBI taxonomy): domain Eukaryota; kingdom Metazoa; phylum Chordata; class Aves; order Coraciiformes; family Alcedinidae; genus Corythornis; species Corythornis vintsioides. The sequence goes on along the minus strand of JAOEGS010019743.1, from coordinate 7,736 downwards.
AAGAAATGCTGACAGAAAAATCTCAATGGTACCAGTCTTCACAGCCCTGGAAAAGTGTCAGCCACTGCATGGAGCAGAGCTCCTCCTCAGAGGAGATTTCAAGCTGAAGTGAGCAACAGTGAAGAGTGCACAGAAAGACCATGCAGCACGTTCAGATGTTGATGTCCCTACCAGCTGATAGGGTGCAATAGAGGTCTCTGAAAAGCACAGGGAAGAAGCAGTGGTTTTGGAAGGGACAGCTCATGACTGATACACTGATGTAGGAACTGAGCTCTTGGCAGAAGAGGCAATGTAAAGAATAACACAAAGATAGAAACTTGTTAAGAAAAAAGGCAGAGCTATTATATATATACACATACTGTATATAAACACAGATCTACAGAGATATATACACACTTCTCTGTGTACTTGTATGTGCATATGCAAAAGAAACTGTCACAAAGTCACCTTCCCAAGGCAGTTCTTGTACCAGACTAATTCTCCTGTGCTGATTCTTGGGATAAAAAAGTGGTGACTGTGGAAACTGTGTAGCAGTCTGCAAATACAGGTTCTGCACAGGCAAATACTAAAGATAAGTATGTATATATTTATCCTAGTTTGGACAGATAGCATCTTAAATTTAGCAATGCAAGACCAGAAGGGGTATAAGGAGACAAGAATTGTATTAAACCCCTGACAGTATTATGCAATTGTGCCAGCCTATGCCCTCAGCAGTTAAATCCAGGAGTTTTCAATCCAGTTTGCTGATTAAAAGTATTAGCAAGTCCTCTTGGCCAGTACAGCTCTAGTCCTGGGTTATCCAAACACTTCAGAATAAGTTTACCCACACCTGAGCTTATCAGTAAAGATAAACTACAAGTTTTTCTGTAGATATTACTGCCTTTCTGATTTTCTTTTGTTGTATGTCCATGCAAATTGGGTCTTGTTAAAGCACTGAATAAAAAGATCCATGTCTTTTCCTTCATGGTTCTTAAAGTTGTTTATATACTAATCAGTTTTTTTGCTTAGCAGTCTCCAGAAAGGTTGTTTCTGTAATTAAAGTGATAGAGATGCTTAATAATTAAGTGTATTTTTATTTATAGATCTGCATGGGTAGATAAAATTTTAACATCTATAGCTCTATGTAGGGGTTTCATTAAATATTTAATGTCACATATAGTGCCAGTTATTCTGGGCATCATTCTTTCGCCCCAGTTTTAATGAACTACTGTTACATCACTGTCTCAACTAAAGCAAGTTCTGTGTTTCTGGGACAGGGGGACCTTTCATCTGATGCAGTCTTTCCCCTTCTTAGACATACACCAAAAGAGATGTGCCAGACTGGGAACCCTGGGTTTTTTATTTTCTCCTTTCATTTTTTCCCTTTTTAATTTTCAAGCACACTTTAGTGCATGAGGGAGGGGAGGTTTTGTTCACGGTGTTTAGAGCAAAAGCACTCACTCAGGTCTAGAAGAAATAATAAAGAGGAATCTTTGTATTGACTCAGCTACTGCTGCAACTCACTGGCTGCAGAAGCTGATGTGCAAACTCACACTGGCTTCAAGACTTTCACATCTTTTGTGGACTGTGGCATGCATCTTAAATTTTCACTTTTAAGTATTTTACAAGGCTCTGCACATAAATAATTTCTGCACTTTGCAGGAATAACATACTCTTTGCTCACTAGTGGCCTTTGGAGAGGTTGCTAGACAAGTGTGTTTTACACAAGCAGTTTGTTTACACATGATCTCGGTGTGAATGCCACTTGTAAGGGGGTAAATACCTAGTAGTTAGAGTTGAGGAGGCTATTTGCCTAAAGGGACATTAGCAGCAGGAAACAGGTAGAATTCATCTTCTGTGTGTTTCAAGTGCTCTTGAAAATAATTTTTTTTAAAAAGCAGTAACTTTAAGAGGGAATAAAGAGAAAAAGAGACTTAAAATTAAGATCTAATTTTTGAGATAGATTTGGAATACAAGTTTTACAACTGTGTGGTCAAACACATGGAATCATGAGTTGAGTGTCTAAGTTAGAATGGGAATGGCCCATCAAGAACAGGGAGTTCCACAAATATGCAATGTAACAAATGCTTAAATTCTGTATGTCTTTTTCAAGGTGTGAGTATTGATTTGACTGCACAAAAGCTGATTCTCACACATTTGTGAGCCCTTCTTATTAATGCATTAAAGAGCTCTGAATGTGCACATTTCACAAATGTGAAACTATGTGTGAAAATTAATCATAAAGACCATCCAGATATATGGGAGTCACTGAACATTTGGGTGTGGGGTGAACAATTAACACTGAAGTAAAACTCTTAACTCCATTTTAGTGCCATCTATATTTTGCATAATACTTCAGTTGCCTGAGTCAGATCAAATTCAATGGGATTAGAGAATAAACTCTAGCATCTTGCTGAATAAGAACAGAGATTTTAATGCAAAGATAAATATTTAATGTAATATAATGACATTTTTAATAAGCAGAATAGAAGGGAAAGCTACTAAACTAAAGAAATAATATTTCAACCTGAGGAGCAGACCTGCAAGTCTGCTTGCATGGGCTCCACTCACAATATCAGCATTAAAACCTGTAACAATGCAAGATCATTTAGGAATGATCTCAGGAGTTAGCACTGTGTTCATGTAGCAGCATTTATCCTTCCAAACAAGCCATTTACAGGCCCATTGCAGCCCTTTTTCCTCCGCCAGAGACAGCAGTTGCTGCGGAGTGAAAGATGAGTCGTGCTGGCTGCCGGCAGCTTGGCTTCCAGCACCGCTGAAACAAATGATGAAGATCAAAGGACCAGCCGTTCTAATAAACTGTGTGCACTGTTGTTACTGAGACTTATGGCTTTGCTCTGCTGAGAGGGAAGTTATAAAACACCATAAAGGAGAAATCAATTCTTTTTTACTGCATGGTTAAGTGTTAACCATATGTATTATAGACATAAAAGTAGTTACAATACCCATATATTTTATGCACCTATGTATTTATGCACACAGGAGTAAAACTCTATTTGTATATAGATATATATATATGTACTTTTCCCTACTTTGCTAACGTAGAGAGAATATACACCCATTATTTCAGAACCCTGGCTAGGCTGATAGTGCTGGTCATAAGAAACCACCCAATCTGACTTCTGACCCAGAGACCTCTGTATTGAAATGAGGTGAAGACTAACCACTCGATACAGAAGCAGGTCCTATTAATATTAAAACTCTTCAGTGCCAAATGACTTTTCATCATTTTAATCTGTTTCTCTGTACTACAAAAAGGTGGAGTAGATTTGCTCAATTTCAAGGTAAATTAATACCAGTGATATAATTCTTAATGTAACAGAAAGCTTCTTGAAAATGTTTAAACGATCTATTTCTTGGTTATTGCTTCATGAGGTTATCTTTAAACACTCACAACTTATTTATCTTAAACTCTTCTCCCTGGAGCTGTTTGCTTATTTTAACAACTATTTTCAGTAAGTTTTTCATGTGTTTTCCCCTTTCATGTATTTCAAACTACATTTTAGAGCCCAATTCCTTAAAACTAATGGATGTTTCTCCTTCCTTTATGATCCACTGCTGTTGTTGCTTAGCCACTGATTCTCTCACATAAAAACTCCGTCTTCTCTCTTAGGACCAAAATTGTTATAGCCTGAAACAATTCCCCCCTGCAGATGAAGTATTAATTCTTTTGCACAGGTGAATGGCTCTTCCATCTCCCCCCTCTTTATCAGACAGGTCTGTTCCTCCAGGACTGCAGCGTTCCCACAATCAGGAGAAGAATCAAAGTCTATTTCTCACCCTCTGAATATTGCTGATGAAAGAATGAATCTTACTTGTTCACGCTTAACTACGCAGAGCGCTGCGATTCATTCCACTGTTGTGGGAGTCTCTGAACTGTGCAGAGAAATGGGCTTTGGGATGAGCAGAGATTATTCCACTGTACCAGGGGATGTGAGGCAGCACTTAATTTGGAGCGTTAATTACTGAGGGATATGTTCGGATGTGTCAGGCTGATGCGAACAGAAACCTGGATTATGAGAAGATTTGGCTTGATCGACAGAACGAGCAGATAAAAGAAAATTTTGGATTTTGGGTGTATTATTTGCCAATCCAAATACCCTCAGATTATAAATAAAGTTGAATGTTTCTAATTCAGAAGTATTTTAAGTAATAGCCATTGGCTTGTCTATTTTTTTATCCCCAAATATATAATACCCAGGCTTTTGGCATTTCAGTATAGCAAAAGTACTTAGCATTCAACAGCTGTGCTACTGGAATGCAAAAAGCATTGCAAACAACTGATTTGACTTTATTCCAGCTATTCTTTCATTTGATTTATATATTAAATGCTGGGACCAGAAGAAAACCACTCAATTTTCCTTGGTTTAGACTGAAATCAGCCAGTTCTGACTGTATGAGATAACTGTTGGGTACAAACTATAAAGGTTCAGGTGAGAGCCCTGCCATCCCTATTGTCTCATTTTAATCTTACCAAAGACCTGCCCCTGTGCTGCTGATGACACTGGCTTCAAACAGCCCTGAGGTGCAGCAAGAGTCCCTCTCCTCTCACTCCTGCCTGATCTGAACCTAGAAGTAAACCCTACTCCAGCATCTGAAGCAGAATTAGGCTCACTGGAGCAATGATGGATCTGTATTACACTGGGGATTTTTACAGAACTTGAAGCTCTTTTTTTTTTTTTAATTGTATATGCAGGTTTGCTGTCTAGGTTGCATGTACTCATACATCTCAATACTGCAAATAAAGACAAAAAGAACTCCTATATAGAACCTGTAGATTATTTGTGTGAAGGTTTGCTCCTCGTCATTTAGAGAAGTGACAAAATTTCATTTCCAGTTTGCTGGATTCAAAACTCACAGGTATAAAGAAAAGGTCCCCAATTGACATTTTGATCAGAAAGCTCTGACCATGCTCAGTCAACTTGCTCATGGGGATACCTTTACAGTGTCACCACTGGAGAGCATGTGCAGGTCAAACCCATGCCAGGAAGATGACACTTCCCTGGGACAAGAACTTCTGGATTTTGTTCAGCCCTGTCCCACAGCTCCTACAACATTAGTGGTGCTGATGAGCATCAACTGGCATTTTCTGCAGCACAATAGAACTGAATGACGCTGATGATTGCATCTAAAAAATGACTGCCCATTATTTTTTGTGCTGATTGGAATATGCAATATTGAGAAGAATTCTGATTTGAGGTTAATATCTCTGTACAGGAGGGACTGTGCCATTTAACGATGTCATTCTCTTAAAAAAATACACCTTAAGTGATAGCTTCAAAAAATCCATGGAGCATAAACCATCCCTTTTTATTAATTTCCCTATTTTAAAGTATATGAATCATCTGAATTATTATTGCTAGTAATTATTAAATTACTGGAAAATCACTGAGGAATTATCAGATAGTAATAAAATATTAATTTCCCCAGACTCATTAACTAAGTTTGACCATCAAATTGTTACAGAAACTGTATCATTGCAGTATTTTCCTCATTATTTAAGAAGGCATTTCATTACCATGCAAATGGAAGTGAGCAGGATAATTGGTATGTGTGACATGGAACAAGCAAACCACAGTATTAAGTCACTCCACAATTTACACAGAAAGTAGAATTCAAATCTGACTAGAAACACCATTTTTTTTTTTTGAGATCTGGTATTGACACGTGGCAAAGCAGTGGGTGGATGCTTACTGCACGTGCAAAGATTAGAAAGAGTAATTGTGCAAGATCCTGTGCCTCACCAACAGAGCAAGAACATTTAAAGGAAATGCACTTGGTAATCAGATTAATAATGGGCAATTAATTTGATGGAACAGGCAGCCTATCTGAAAGCAACAGAATTATGTAATGCAATCAAAGCACGTCTGCCCCAATTACTTGCATTTGTTTATTTGTTTAAAGGCACACATTTGTTGTTGTGTGCACACATCACCACTATCCTGTACTACTTATTTTGGAAGACACTGTTACTGTTCAACAGGCTGGGAGCAGATTGGAAAAGACCAGGCATTTACTTCTAAGAACATGGCCACTAAACAGGTCAGGCAACTACAAATTCCATTTCAAACACAGCACCTCGGGAACGCTGTTCTGTAGGGCAGGACAGGCTTCCAGGAGTAGCAGGAAGGATGCTGTCAGCATCTGCAACACAGGCTTCAGGCTGAGCTTACATGAAAAACCCACTTATTTTGGCATGTGAATACAAACTCAAGACAACACATCAGCCACACAGCCACGAGCTGGGCTTTCCATGACCATGATGCTAATCTCAGCCCACTGCCACCCTCAAAGGCACGCTGAGGGGTGAACCTCTCTGGCATGCTGTGATTTCTCTGAAGTGACTGGATATGGAGCTACAGCAGCAGGCAGCCATCAATTTCACACTGGGAGAACACTCTTCTAAAGATAACTCTGTCATCAGATGTGGTTATTTACCTGTCATAGTCCTGGCAGATCTCCCCGACAGCCACCAGTGCTTTCAGGTACTCGTTGGGCTGGTAGGGGTGGATGTAGTGCAGTGAGCAGCTGTTCCGAGGGTCTCCGTTTGAGGCTGTGAAGTCTATAGCTACCTGGAAGAGAAGTTAGAGTGTTGTGGAGCTCTCTGGGGCACACTATACCCATGGCATTTCTTTACCAGAAACTGCAGCCTTAAAGCAAAGGTCATTTTAGAGGTAGTTCATCAAATTTGAATTAGGATAGTATTGATAAAGATGCTTAAAATTAAATGGCAGCTTCTAAAGTGAGAGGCACTAACATTAAATTAGCATAATTGGGAAAAAAGCTGAACAAAATTATTATTCTATGTGGAAAATTATATTCTGTTACAAATGAATCAAATTAACTATAGGTTCTCAATTAAATTATTTCAGCCCAGGTGATGTTCAGTATATAAAAGCTCTGCAGCAAAAATTAGTCCCGAGGTAGTTAAAAGTCCTGCAGAAACTACAAATTACAACTCCAGTTAGGGACATCTCTTGGGTCTTTTAAACCTTCCTGTGGCTGTAACAATAGTAGTGGATACTGCCCGTCTGCTATTTATCTGCAAAACATCTAATCATTAAACAATTAACCCTCCCAATTTCATAGCAAGCTCAAAGGTGAGCTGCAGGATAAAAAAAAAGCTCAAATTCTGCACAGATTTTCATGTTGAAAAGGCTTAGAGGAAGATTGTGGGAAGCATTTAATGAGAAAGTAAATATTAATGAACCCTCTTAAAATTAATTTCTCCCTTTTCAAACACTCTTTACAGTTCTCACTGAAGATACACTCTGGCATGATCTCCCTGGGATGTGACTCTCATGGCCAAAAAGTCTTCTGCTGAATTTGTGATGCTGCTTTCTAGGAATTCCCAAAAGGAACAACAAGAAATGCAAAGGGGCTCATAGGGGGAACAAAGCTATTTACAAACTTCTTTATGATTCTGTCCAACGACCTCTTCCTTCTTAAAACCATGTTATACCTGGGCATGCAGTGGACAAATGCTCAGTGTTCAGTTCTCAGTTTCACAGTGCAGTTGACAGGTCAGGGCCCTGCTGCAGGCTGCAAAAAGAACTGTGAAGTCCCAGCTTGCCTCTGTGAATGTGCAGCTTCCCAGTCACAGCCTCTGCTCAGCACTGGGAAGACTATTTTATGTAGCCATAAAATGAAAATGAAACAGGACATTTTCATCCTCCTTTAAAAATGACACAGTCCTCCCAAAACTTTTTTTTTTTTTTTAAATTTTTAAATATTTC
>JAOEGS010019732.1:0-20415 GCA_025447755.1 Corythornis vintsioides | reverse complement strand
GGCTCTGCCGTGTTTGCCGCATCGTCGTGTTGCTCTTCGGGCTCTCCCTGCCCCCTGTGTCAATAAACTCATTTCCACGGAGCCCTGGCTGTGTGTGGCTCTGTGGGGCTGATGCTGTTTGCTCACGGGGAGCCTCTCCTCCTCGCCACCCTGCTTGCCTTCAACGGCAGAGGTCTTGCAGGGGGAGGCGGGGGTTGGTGTCCTCCCTGCTCTCCTCTCAGCTCAGAAAGCAGCGGGGAAAGGGCCCTGGCTTGCAGGGGGCACTGGCATCTTGGCACAGCCGGCCTCTGAGGAGGAGCAGAGATGGATGTGCCCACTTAGCCCCAGGTGAGCTGTGTGCATCATGACCTTCTTTCCTGGCAGTGAAATGATGAAGTCGGGGATGGATTTGGATTGCTCTGGACTGGTGCTGGCATTTTCCAGAGAGTGCTTTGCCATCTCTGCTGCTGTCTTGGGCAGCATGAGCTGGGCTGTAAAACCTCTGAACCAGGCTAGAGCCAAGGTCAGGCAGCTCCAGGCTCAGCTCCCAAAGTGGCCAGAAATGCCAGGCTACAGGAGGGAGGTCTGGGAGATGCTCTGCTGGAGCAGAGCAGGTCTGGGAGGTGCTCTACTGGAGCAGAGCAGCTCTTCCCCTTCCCCTTGCCCAGCCTGGGCTTGAGCAGCACTTGGAGATCCTGTGATTTCCAGCCGTGGAGGCCTCGGGGTGGCAGGTACCATGTCAGTGTGTGGTGCCCTGGACTGGGCTGGTTCTGCTCCAAGCAAGGCTGTGATGTGCCCAGCAGCAACAGTTTGGGGTTGGTTTGGGGTCACTGGTGTTGCTGTCGTGGCCCTTCAGGCAGCCCAGTTTGCCCAGTCCTTGGGGAGAGGGGTGAGATGGGAACATCGTTCTCAGCTGTGGAGGCAATTGGCCCAGCAGGAGTCAAAAAGCTGCTGCAAGATTCTGAGGGCTCTGCAGCATCAGCTGCTGTCCCTCCATGGCCCGGGGCAGAAGGAAAGGTTCCCTCCTTCCCTCCCCCCCTTTCCACCAGCAGCTCCTGTGGGAGAAAGTGGTCTTTCTCTGGATTTTCTCTGGGACCATCCCCATCTCACTGGGTGAGCTCCATCAAATCCCCTCCGCTCCCGCCGGCTCCAGGGGAAAGCAGCGGGTGCCAGCGGGTCCCCGAGCCCAGGATGCAGCGCCGGGAGAGGCGGGGACTCGCTGGGGGGTTTCGGAGGCTGTGGCAGGGACAGGGACTGACCGTATTCCCCTCCCCGCTCCCGAGCCATTGGCTCTGCCCGTCCCCTCCTGCGTGCGGCGGTGCGGGGGCTCTTGGATGGATGGGGTTTGGTCTGCGTTGGTCTCCTGTGGCTGGGATGAGGGCTGGGATGAGGGCTGGGGTGAAGGCTGGGATGAGGGCTGGGGTGAGGGCTGGGATGAGGGCTGGGATAAGCCTCCCAGCCGGTGGGGACGCGCCAGGATCCAGCCCCACTCCCCTTCCCCCCTCCCTCCATACATGAAATTTCACAAACCAAACTGCAAGTGAAGAGCATCTCGGAGGAAACTGCTAAAAATAGCCCCGAGTCTGGAGGCCGGATTGTGCGGGAGGGCTCCTGTGCAGCCCTGATCCCTGCCCTCCCCCAGAAATACCCCAGCTGCAGGGACCAGACCTGAGGGCTGTGGAAGCGAAGCAGCACCTAAGGCTGGTAGCAGCCCCTCAGGGGCATGAAGTATTTCCTCAAATCAGCCTCAAATCTCTGCTAACCTGGGTGGAACGTGAGGCAGGGAAAGGGGCTCTGCCTCCCTCTGCCTGGCACTGTGCTCAGCACCTGCCTTGGTGCAGAGTGGCATGAAGGTTGTGCCACATTTTCCCAGCTGCTCTTGCCCCCCCATAGCCCCAGACCACGGGGCTGTGTTTGCTGTCCCCTGTGTCAAGGTGTTCCCGCTTCTCCTGGAGCCCCTGGAGGTGATGTTTCTCCCGGCCAAAGGTGCTGAGGAGGCTGGGGGGAGCCCGGAGATGCTCAGGCTCAGCCAGGGCTGCATGACCAGAGCCACGGAGACACCCTGGTGCTCACTGCAAGGAGCTGGAGAGGGGTCCGGGGTCTACTCTGAGGAGCACAGAGGCGTGGGAAATCCATCAGCAGCGTGTCGCGGGGGCCCGGACCACATGCTCTCCAGAGGTGCCACCAGCGTCTTCCTCGCTCTCCTGCACGCAGGTAAACGCTCCGTGTGGGGTGTCCCAAAAAACGCAGACACTGCAACAGAAATGTCCCTCCCTTGGTGGCGCCTGGCACCACCCGGCCTGAGAGCACCCGCCGGTGGCACTGGGCACAGAGCAACCCACAGCCCTGCCGTCTGGACCGGGGGCTGGCACAGGAAGGGCATGGTGTGCCCAAGGGGATAGCGAACAGCAGCGCCGGAGGGAAGGAAAGGGTCCCCGGGAGGGGTCCTCCCCTCCTCCCCCAAAGGACTGCAGCCCCAGGGGGCTCCCGCGGGGTGGGCATGAGGGCACGGATGCTGTTGGGCGCCGGGGAGGGAAGGGGTGATGGCGTCGCACCCGACACACTGCAGGGGGGACATGGGAGGGTCTTTTCCCATCAGCACCTCCCCAGAGCCCCGGGAGAAGCCAGTGTCCCTCCCGGCTTCCTGCGACTCGCTCTGGGCATTCCCTGCCTCTTTTCCCGGGCGTTGCCTCCTTCCCTCCCCGGGTATCCCCTGCATCCCTGCCTGGGCAAAAGCTCCATCCCTCCGCGGGCGCTGCCTGCATCGCTCCCGGGCACCGCCGCTTGCATCCCTGCCTGAGCACAGTGCCTGCCTCCCTCCCTCCGCCTGCCTTCCCTGCACGGGCATTCCCCGCATCCCTCCCGGCCACCGCCCGCCCTCCCTCCATCCCTCCCCGGGCACCGCCTGCCTCCCCTCCCCGCCGTGCCCCGGCCGGGCTTTGAGACCCGCGTTCCCCGCCCGGCTCCCCCCGCCGCCCCCCGGCCCTTCGGTAGCTCCTCTCCGGGCGGGGGCCGGGGCTCTGCAGCGGGGCCGTTCGCCCCGCACCGGGCTCGCCGCATGGCTCCGCCGCACGCCGGGGCACCGCCGGCCCGGGCCACCGCTGCAAGGTACGGGCGCGGGGACCTGCCGGAGAGAGGGTCTGCGGGGGGATGGGGGGAACACGGGGGCAAAGTTGCCGCTGGGCAGGGCCGGGGGGAGAAGCGGGGCGGTGGCGCCGGGAGGGGGTCCCCATGAAAGTTGAGAGCCGGCGCTCCCCGCTCCCCCCCAAACCCGCCCCGTCGGCCTTGGGGGGTTGCGTCTGTGGCATTCCTCGGCACCCCCCGACCCCCTCCTGCCCCAGCACCACCCCCCACCCTCCCCGTCAGGGATGTTGCGCTTCCCGCCGCAGAGAGGGCATCCCCCCGGGAGGGTCGGGGCTGGGTGCGGGGTGCGGGGTTCAGGATGCTGCCGTCGCCCCCCGCCTCGCGGGAGGGGTCAGGGCTGGATCCTCTGGCTGCCCCCGGCGTCGCGGGGTGGCGGCTGCGGGTGGCGGGGGGATGCCCAAGGTCGTGCCGGGAGCCGGCTGCGAGCCTCTGCCCGGCCCCACGACCCGCTGCGCTCGGCCTTGAGCTGAGCAACTGGGGACCCCCAGCTGGTCCCTGTTCGGCCACCCCACCACGGGACCACCCTGGCTGCGTTCTCCCCTCCGTGCCTCAGTTTCCCACGGTGCCATGAGGTGCTTGTGGCGCTGGGAGCCACCAGCTTGGCCTGTGCTGCTTCGGGCTGTGAGCCCACTTTTTTGGGGGGTCACAACAGGGCCCAGCCCCCTCTGCAGTTCAGGGCAGCCCCAGTGGTGCTGATCTCCAGCCGTGTCCCTCCATCACCCTCCAGGCCCACAGGGCAGCTGGGGTTGCTTTGGTGGGGAGGGAGGGTTTTTGGGTACAGGGTTGTCCCTGCAGCAGTGGCACCACGGGACTGGCAGTGACCGTGCTTTGTGCTGGCAGAGAAAGGACCCACCAGGGCTGGGTATGGGGGCTTCTGCACTCCCCGTTTCCCTGTGTGGTACAGAAATGCTTCTGCTGCCAGAGCTGGGCCATGCAGCTCCCCGAGGGCAGGCAGCACCCCAGGGGATGGTCTCAGCAGCACAGAGTGCCACAGCCCTGAGTCCTGGGCACAAACCCACCCTGCTGCCTCGGGCTGGATCAGGCACTGCCAGTCCCCAGCCCGGCTATGAGGAGGGTGAGGATGGTGTGAGCCATGGCCCAGGCTGGGGGCCGTGGGAAGCTCAGTCTCCCAGCACCCAGCAGTGGGAACCCCCACAGCTGGGCTCTCCTCAGGGCAACTATCAAACAGGCAGGACAGAGTGGGTCGAACCTTTCACTTCTGCCAGCTCAGGGGCTGCTGCCCTGTGCTTCCTAGTGATGGAAAGGGGGACCCAGCCCCTCACCTTTGCTGTTTCCATCACAGCTCCTGGTCGGGAATCTGGTGCCAGTGAGTGTTTGGGTTCCTTGGACTTGGTTCCTGCATCCTCATGTGTGGTTTTAGGGTCACCCTATGACCACCTGTATGTGTGGCCCTGCCCTGGGGCCCTGCTAGCCTCAGCACATGTGCCAGCAGCTTGTGGGTTCACCCTGTCAGCTGGCTGGGAAATTAGCCTCCATCAAGTTAATTGCCAACCCGCTCAAAGCCTGAAATTAAACATTAAAGCTGTCACTGGCAGGCACAGAGCAATCTCCCCCCGCCCAGTGAAAGCCAATTCTGCCTGTCCAAGCAGAGGGGAGATGGATTCCCTGTCTTGGGGCATCACTGAGAAGGAGCAGCTGGTGACAGTCCATGGGACCAGTCCCCAGCACGGCCCAGAACCCCTTTGCTGCTGGGGCTGGGCAAACCCTGAGCTGCAGACAGTGCCTTTCTCCTTGCTCGGGTACTGAAAGGGCTGAATGTGCTGGGAGAACCTCCCTGGGACAAAGTTGACCCAAATCCCATCTCAATGTAGTTCTGTAGGGTGAGACCCTCGGAGGGGCACCCCGAGGTCTTGCAGTGCTGTTGGGGACATTGCTTCTGCTCCTTGAGGACAACTAAAACCCTTCTCCGTGCCTCCTGCTCGGAGCATCTCCTTCAGGTGGGGTCCAGTGGGGTCTCTCTAAGGTCGTGACCATCTTCTCCTTGGCCTTGCAGTGACGGGGTGTCCCGGAGGGGAAATGCATCCTGAATGGGGCTGAGACCCCGCGTGCGGGAATATGCGGCCTCGGCACCGCGGGGGCAGCACCGGGGCAGCGGCCGGCGCGCGGCGGCATGGTGGCCACCTTCAAGATCGCCGTGCTGGGAGCCCAGGGCGTGGGCAAGAGCGCCATAGTCCGGCAGTTCCTCTACAACGAGTTCAGCGAGGTCTGCGTGCCCACCACGGCCCGCCGCGTCTACCTGCCCGCCGTCGTCATGAACGGCCACGTCCACGACCTGCAGATCATGGACTTCCCCCCCATCAGCGCCTTCCCCGTCAACACGCTGCAGGTAGGGCCACGGGTGCCCGCCCCGGCCGCCACGGGAGGTCACCTCAGCAGGGGTTTGCCGGAGGAACCCGGTTCCTGCTCCTTCTGGGGGTTGCTGCTCCCACCGCCGCGGGGTTTGCTCGCTGGAAGCTGGCGCGAGGGATTGTGTCCTCCTGGCTGCTGCCTGTGTGGGCACAGGGTAAAGCTTTCTCACCTCAGATGACTGCAAACGTGGGAGGGGAAGTCATCCCAGGCTGAGGGCCGTGGCTCCGGCAATGCCACGTGGCTCTCGGAGCGCTAGTATCCGGTTCCGTGGCTGTCGGGGGCTGGCAGAGCATGGCCAGAGGGTTCCTGGAGAGCCCGGTGCACCTACTGCCCGAGTCAGGCAGAACAGGGCTGTTCAACCCCTTCCTGGGGTGGCTGTCACCCTGCCCCAGCTTGTCCCCAGAACGCCGGGCCCTGCAGCTCCTCCTCAACTCTGCAGTGCTTCCAAAACAGCCCCAAAAGGCAGCGTGGGGCTGGAAGGCTTTGCCACCAGTGCCAGCCACTTCGGGGGCTTCAATGGGGCAAAAGGGGATTTTAAACCCTTGCCACAGCCTCAACCCAGGGGCACAAGCTGTGCCAGTGCTGCGGGGAGAGGAGCTGGAGGTGCTCATCTGTGGCACGGCAGAGGGCAATGGCACTGTGGGAACTGGGCCCTCTTGCATCTTTAACCCATACGATGCTCTCGCTCCTGTGCCTGACAGGGAGGGGGTTACAGGGGCCGTGTGGTGCTCCAAGTTTCCCTCATGGCGTCGGGCAGGAGGCGAAGGGAGAGCTCCAGGGGCAAGGAGGAGGGTTAAAAATTCATCGTGGTGTGCAGGGAACGAAAGGGCAGCCAGAGCCTGAAATAGCAGAGGGTGATTTATGGACAGGGCAGCCGCCGCTCAGACTCGATTAACTCCCTGCCTGGCTGAGCTCGAGAGGATGGGAACAGATGGGAAGAGAGGGTGGTCAGAGGGACGGCTCCGAAGGGAAGGGACCACAGTGGGGTGTGTGGCCCTGTCTGCTGGGAAGCACAACTGGGCTCTGCTCCACACCTGGGAGCAGTGTCCCTGTGCTGACATCCTGGGAGGGGAGCAGGAGCTGGTGGCTCCCCAGCATCCTTCTTTCACTGGGATCAGGCAGGATGCCCAGAGTGACCCTCCTCCAGCCCTGGGCTCCCCAGGAAGCCTGTCCCACATAGGGAAAACCATCCTGATGCCACAATACCAAAGCAAGCTGCACCCCAGCATGGTGACCCAGCTCAGGGTAGCATCTCCCAGGTGCATCCAGGCTTGGAGCAACCTCAGAGTAACACACCTGCCTCCTCTGCCTGCAGCTCTGATTCCAGGGAGCTACACATCATTCCTCTCCTCCATGCACAGGAGAGGGGCTGAGTTGTGCTGCTTGCTGTGATGGACTGACCTGCACCCCAAAACTTTCCTCTTCCTAGTTTCCTTCAGTCCTAGATCTTCCTGGTGTGCCTCACTCCGATGATGAACCTGGAAAGGGATGATTCATGGTACTGAAGAGGTTTGCTCGGGGAGCAGTGATGCCTCCCCTCCTTGGTGCAACTTTCTCCTCTCCAGTGGAGGGTTTGTGGTGCTGCCTGTCACTGTCACTCCCAGTACCACTGCTGGGCTGGGAAAGTGGCTGGAAGTGGGACAGATATTTGCTTCTGCAGTATGGAAAAAAATCCTTTTATTCCTGGAAACACAGACTTTTCCTAACAATTTACAGCTCCAAGTTTTGGCTGTGGAGAGGCCACCCCTGACTCCCTCTGTCCCAGCTCCTGATCTCACTCTCACAGATCCCATTTCTGAGCAGCTGCTGCTCCTTTCCTGTCCCCGTGTCTCCTCCAACCAGCCCCACCGTCACCTACCCTCTGACCCACTGAGCTGCTGGTCCATCAGCCCAGCCCCACGTGGATGTGCTGAGCCCCATTCAGCCCTCGGCATCCTCCTCCCTGCCCCAAACCTGGGGTACATCACTAACACTCTTAATTAGCTAGTTAACACTCTTACTAGCTAACACAATTAATCAGCTACTAATTAAGGATGAAGTTTTTGCATCCAGGGCAGGGGGCTGTGTTTAGCCCCCCCAGCTCACCTCGGGGCCGTTACCCTCTGGATTGCCAAGGGGGAAGGGATCTCTGGGGATGGGTGGGGGTGGCTGAAGGGGGCAGGGGCAGACGCAGCCGTTGCAGGGATGGGTGAGGGCAGAGCAAGGCTGAGGTGGGTGCTGGGTGTCGAGCACACAGCCCACTCACTCCCTGCCAGCATCTGTGACATGCCCAGCCCCAGGCATCCCCCGGGCACGGCAATGGGCTGAGCTGGGATTGACCCCTCTCTGCACCTTGCAGGAGTGGGCAGACGTGTGTTGCAGGGGGCTCCGGAGCGTCCATGCCTACATCCTGGTCTATGACATCTGTTGCTTTGACAGCTTCGAGTACATCAAAACCATCCGCCAGCAGATCCTGGAAACAAGGTAGGGACCTCTTCACCAGAGGGAACATCTCCTGGGGCTCCCAGCAGGGTGGTACAGAATCCCAGCAGATCATCTGGTGCCAACCCCCCTGCTCCAGCAGGGTCACCCAGAGCAGTGTCCAGGTGGGGCTGGAATCTCTCCAGAGAAGGAGACTCCACAACCTCTCTGGGCAGCCTGGGACAGGCTCTGCCACCCTCACAACAAAGAAGTTTCTCCTCCTCTTCAGGTGGAACCTCCTGGGTTCCAGTTGGTGCCCAGTGACCCTTGTGTTGTCACTGGGCACCACTGACAAGAGTCTGGCCCCATCCTCTTGCTCCCTGGGGGCCCTTTAGCTCTTGACCAGCATTGAACAGCCCCAGGGCTCTCAGCCTGTCCTGGGCACTGGGATGTTCCAGGCCCCTCAGCATCTTCCCAGCCCCTTCTGGACTCTCTCCAGTGGTTTCTTGTCTCTCTTGAACTGGACCCAGTACTGCTCTTCCCAGTGCTCCCCTGCTCTTGGCATCAGAGATGAGATATTACAGACCAGGACCAAACCCCTTTGCAGGGCTGGGAGCTCAAAAGCAAAACTAAACCTGAGGGAATGAGAAGGAGCAGAACTCTGAGCAGCCATCCCTGGGAGAGTAACTGGGACTGGCACAGTGGATGACTGGCTACGAAGAGGGACGAGGGCACAGACCAGCAGCAGGCACATCCCTCCCGGCAAGCGAAAAGCCAAGGGGCAGTTTGGGATGGGTCGGGGGGGGGGTTCTCCGGGCCCGTTGCTGTCCGTGCTGTGCCCCTTTCTGCCCTCCCTCACCCCCTGCCCTCCCCAGGGTCATCGGCACTTCAGAGACGCCCATCATCATCGTGGGCAACAAGCGGGACCTGCAGCGGGGCCGGGTGATCCCGCGCTGGAACGTCTCCAACCTGGTGAAGAAGACGTGGAAATGCGGCTACATCGAGTGCTCGGCCAAGTACAACTGGCACATCCTGCTGCTCTTCAGCGAGCTCCTGAAGAGCGTGGGCTGTGCCCGCTGCAAGCACGTCCACACCACCATCCGCTTCCAGGGCGCCCTGCGCAGGAACCGCTGCACCATCATGTGAGCGACTCCCCCCCAGCTCTGCCCCACGGAGCCCCGGCTCCTGCCCCTGCGGCCGCCCGTCCTCGGGCACTGGGTCACCCCGCTCTGCGGGGGTGATGCCAACGGTGGGAGCGGTGCCACGGGCACCTCGGGGTTTGCTTCCCAGCCAGCGCTGGCGCCCGGCGGTGACATTTGGGGACGGTGCAGCTTGGGTGGTCCTGGGAAGGGTGATGTGGCGGCCACGGGCAGGACAGTGTTGGGGGGTACCTGGGCTGCCTGGAGGTAGCGAGAGCTGAGGAGGGTCCTTGGCTAAACTCCCCCCCATTGAGTCCTTCCTGAGCCTCCAGTGCTCAGGGCCAAAGTGATTCTGGGGGGTTCGTGTCTCTGCTGTGCCTGAAGCACCAGGTGGGGTGGAGGAGATGCCTCAGATGGTGCCCAGAGGTCAGTTGTTGGGTGCACCCTTGCCAGCCCCTACCCCAGCACCCAGAGGTGATGCTGCTACTGCCTTCACCAGCTCCTGGGGAGGAAATCACCCAGAGCCTGGCTCCTGACACCTGGGGTGGCTCTGTCCCTGGGCCACAGTGGAGCTGGGAGTCCTGTTTCCCTCCTGTGGAGCTGGAGTTTCTCCCCTCAGAGGGCAGAGCAGCCTCCAGCACAAGGCCAGGTTACACAGGCTCTTTTGGGTCAGATTTCCAAGTGGAATTTCAGGATGAAAGCAAGAAATGGGAAAAAAAAAATATTAATAATAAACCCCCATCCTGTCCCTCACATCCCTGGGGTGCTGCTTCCCCAGCACCGAGTCCCCTCCTGACCCAGTTCAGCCAAGGGAGGCTTCTCCTCCTGCACCAGCCCGTTGAACACCAAATCATCTCTGAACACCCCTTGCCAGGCAGTGCCCCCTCCGCTACCTCGTGTCCTGAGCTCAGCAGGCGACCAGCTTTGTGCAGCTCCCAACTCGGGCTCCCAGTGCCCCCCAGGCTGGCAGGTCCCCCGTGCCAGGCAGGTCTGAGCCGTGCCAGGCTTCCCCACTTACCCCCACCCACGGGAGACAATGGTGGTGCAAAGGCAGCCTGCAAAGCAATAGGAAGCTGGACTGGAGTTTCCAGTTGCATCCCTTGGTTTTTTTTTCTCTTAACTCTGTGCACATCTCTTAATAGGAAAGTGAGCCCACCTGCACCCCCAGCCCCCCCCCTTTTTTTTTTTCTTTAGCATTTTTTAACCTTTCAGCTTGTTTTCAAGCAAGTTTTTTCTTGCAGCTCACCTAGGTCCTGTCCTGCAGGGCGGGTGGCAAAGCACAGGCTGTATTAGCAAACAGTGGCTGGGCATTGTGCTGGTGATGGGGGAGAGGCTGAGAGGGTCCTGGTTCCTCCTTCTCCACTGCTCTCTCCAGGGAACACCATCCTCACCCCCTGAGGCAGCATCTGAGGCCAGTTCATCCTCTGGCAAAACCATCTGAGTGATTTCTGGTGCGAGGAGAGGGGTGCAGGGACTGGGCACTGTGCTGGGCAGGGATGCCAAGGCAGCCAGCCCTCAGCCCCCACCCATCTCACCCTGTGCTCTCGGTGACTCTGTTAAGAGCCTGTCCAGCTGAGCCCAGCACAGTGAGTTTCCAGCCCCATCCCTGCTGCAGGGCCCAGCAGCACCAGTGCTGAGGAGTTGGGGGTCACCCTACACCTCCCTTCCCACCCCCAGCATCCACTTTGGGATCCAGAACTCATCCTCCTTGAAGGAGACAAAGAGAAAAGGTGATGGGGGGGACACGGATTCACCATCTGAAAGCCCCAGATGGGAAGGGCAGGGACACCCATCACCATCCTTTGCCTTCATGGCAAACCCCCCCACACCAAACTCCCCCCCAAAACCTCATCTCTTCAGGATCTACCAACACGTGTGAGCCCACATTAGCAGTCTCTGGCTGGCTTTAGCCCTCCAAATTGTCTGAGAAGGAAACTCCCTGGTAAATGCTAAAAAATAAAGCATCGGTGAAGTGCTCCAATGTACACATATCAATGACTAAGCCAATACATTGTTTGTTATAACCCTGTAGCCTGCAGTTTATAGCACAATTAGTTACAGGTTTTTATAGCATCTATTTAGTATTTTGGAAGAAAAAAAAAGAAAAAAAAAGTTATAAATATAATTGTTATATTCTATTGTACTTTATAGACAGAAAAAGTTATATTAGTAATAATAACTCTCACTGCTTGAACAGCATTTCCCTGCTCCTGAGAAAATGAGGGCTACAAAGAGCTGCTTTCCCAAGAGCCTGGGGTGGGGGGGTGGTGAGGTGGTACCCACTGGGAGCAGGCAGGGAAAGCAAGGCATGGCCAGGCTGGGGGGTGAGGGGGCAGAGCAGGCAGCACAGCGGCAGCTACAGGCCACCCACGCCTTGCCCCAGCTCACACCCTTAGTACAGTGTCTTACCACCACCCTGGTCCTGCTAAAAACAACCTGCTCCTGAGCCCGAGGGAGGCTGAGGATGTCCCCACCACTGTCCCCAGGGCAGGGCCCCCTGCGTGGTGCCCAGGAGGCAATGCCAGGGCTCGGTCCAGCCCTGACGAGGATGCTCCTCTCCTCCTCCTGCCCTGGTGAGCATCCCAGTTGCCTGGACTTGACTTTCCTTTCCCCCTTGGACTTCTTGTTGGAGACTCCCGAGGTGTCTACACCACCTGTAACACCCTGCACCCCCTTCTTAGAAATCAAATTAAAAATCAGGTCTGACCCCCGTTGCTCCGTACCCGCCTCGCTGCTCTTTGCCCGTGGTGCCTGGCTGCTGACCACCCCCTGCCACTCTCACAGCCCTTCTGCAATGCTCCGGGATGGGGGGATTTGTTTCTCCCTTGCAAAAGGAATATTTTTTGCAAGCCCTTGCTGCAAAAGTGGGGGTCTGGCCCCCCCTCTCATGGACTATGGGGATCTTCAAGGCCCCGTGGGGTGCTCGGAAGGATGTTTTGCTGTGTACATAGACAGCAGATGGGCAGTGTGACACACACACACACACCCCCCCCCCCCAATTGGGACTATCTCCTGCCCCTGCCCACTGGCACAGAGAAGATGCTGAAGCAGAAGAGCTTTGGTACATCTCTATTGCACAAACACCTCTGCTGGGTGCACGGCTGCAGGCTCAGGAGTGCAGTGGTGCCCCCCATGAGCCATCAGTGAGGTCACCACCCCTGAGGTGGCCAGCAACCTCCCCTGAGTCTCCCATCTTCACCCACAAAGAAGGGTGACCTCCTGTGACACCCCCTCACCGACCTGAGCGACTCAAAATCCTCAGTAAGGCTCTTGGTGCTGAGAGACACAGGGGCTGGTGGTCCCGTTGTGCAGCAGGAATGAAGTACAAGATGCTCTGCACACTCAGGTGGTGGTGAGGGGTGGTCCCGCTTGAGGGGCACACCCTGGGAACCAGCTGCACCCCCTTCCTGCAGGAAGGCTGTTTTGGGATGGATTTTTGGGCTGGATTTTTCCCACCCAGACCAAGAGCACCTGTTTAGGAAGAGAATGACCAGTCCCAAATGAAAACCCCGAGGGGAAGGAATGGGGGGGAAGTTGGGGGGACCCCCTGGATTGCCTGGGAGTAAAATCCACCGTGACCTCGGGCACCATGGCTCTGGCTTCAGCATCACCCCCACCTTCGGCTGGGTGGAGGGTGTGCCCGCTGAATCCCGGGGGTGGGGTCAGACCCACGCCTCCTCATCATCCTCAGTCAGCCAGGCGCTGCCATCAGCCGGCGAGGGCTTGGCCACGGGGTGGGTGCTGCCTGGCTGCGGTTTCTGGGGGGCTGCTGAGGGGTGATGCTGTCCCCGGGGGGCCCGCTGGCGCTGCCCCAGAGGGGTGGGGATACGAGAGGGGCGTTTGCCCGGCCTGTGGTCCCTCCGGGGACGAACCTTGGGCTGCAGCTTCAACTTGTAGATGGAGGGCACACGCTTGGGCTTCCTCAGGCAGCGCCGGGGCTTAGGGACGGTGCTGGCCCTGGCTCCCCGTGGGCTCTCACCCCCTGCTCCAGGCCCCTCTGTATCCCCCCCGGCTGGGAGGCTGGTGGGCTGCAGGGTGGTCGCTGGGGGTGTTTTGGGGACCCAGTTCCCCAGCCCCACGGGGCGCAGGGGTTGTGGCCCACGGGAGAGCTCCTCCACCACCTTGCCATAGCCGGGGGGCTGCATGTGCCCCCAGCACCCCCGGAGCCCCTCACTCCCACAGGCTGCCCTCAGTTCATCTGCCAGTTCCCCGAGTCCCTCGGCACACCCAGATCTCGGGCATGGGGCTGAGTGGCACCGCCGGGTCCCCTGGGGATGCCCCCCTGCAGCACAGACCTTGCACCCCTCTGTGAAGGGGGCCGGGGTAGTGGGTGGGCAGCAGGCTGGGCTGGCTTTGACAAGAGGTTTCATGCTGCCATCCTGTTTCAGAGTCTGGCTGGAGGAATTTCGGGGTGAGGGTGCTTGGCTCTGGCCACGGGCTCCCCGACTCCCTTCCTGATGGTTTTTCTGGCTCTCAGAGTCTCCCTCGTTGTCCCAGTGTGAGGAGGGGGCAAAGAGCTTGGTGGGGCTGGGAGCACGGGGTGCCACTGCAGTGGGGACTCCCCCTTCGTGTCTCCTGGCAGCTGCCACAGATGATTTTCCTCCTCGCTGGGTGCTTTTTGGAGGTGCTGGTGCCAGCTGGGTGCTGGGTGTCATGGGCCTGCCCCGTGCTGCTGCCACGGGTGTTCTCCCACACGGTGCCTTGGGGGCCCCCACACCATCCTGCATGCCAGGGGCCAGCCGGGAAGGGGTGGGTGCCCTTCTTGCCACCCGGTGGCCAGGGGAGCTGGGTCGAGTGGGTGACCTGGACAGAGGGGGCTGCCTCACCGAGGGGGCAACCGGCAGCTCCCGCATCCTGCAAGGAGAGAGAGCAGAGAGGGGCCAGGGAGTTGCTGCATCCCCCTCTCCATCCAGCCTGCTGCTGAGCATCTCCAGAAGGGAAGGAAAAAATTCAGGGATGTAAGAAAAACTGCTCTGAGATCAGGTGCATGAAACAATTCGGCACCACTTACCTGCCCGAAGGGACTTGCCGGGGCTGCAGCTGCTCTCGGCGAGGGCTGGCACCCACCAGGCGACCTGAGCTCTCCAGCGAGGGGATGGCAGGAGACCGGGGGCCGGGGGGCACTCGGGACCCCCAGGCAACGGGGGGCAGCGGGCTCTGCGAGCGGCTGACCAGCAGCCTGGGCTGGGGCTGGCCACAGGCAGCCCCCTTCGAGGATGGGCACAGCCAGACCTCGTGCTGAGCTTGCTGCTGGGGGATCCTGGACTTCCAGGCTTGTTTGTGAGCTGCGGAGAAAGGGAAGAGGGTGGGCTCAGCACCCCCGTCCACTGCACCCACCCCCGGGTGCGGTGCACCCCGCCCAGACCATGCTCAGCACCCATCTCCCCGCGGATGCTGGTGCAAAGCTGAGCTCCCTTGCCAAGGGTGCGTTCGGGGTCCGGCTCCATCCCGCAGGCTGCCGTGACCTCTAGTGGCCACCAGTGCATCCCCAGCACCAGACCGACCTTCCCCAGCCGGGGGGGAGCGAAGCCTCCTTCCCACTCCTGCATACGGCTCCGGAGGCAGCCAGAGGCGCGGCGGACCCCCCCCAGCCGCGGGGTTTGGGGATACGGGGACTCACTGAGCGAGGTGCAGCGGCACGGGTCGTGTTTGTCCAGGTAGTGGTCCAGCGTGTCCCAGCCGCCCCCGACCCGCACCATGACGTGGTCCCGCAGGATCTGTGCCGGATTCCATGAGAGAGGTGCCCGTGATGTCCCCGGGGGACCCCCCCCA
Organism: Corythornis vintsioides; assembly: GCA_025447755.1. Lineage (NCBI taxonomy): Eukaryota > Metazoa > Chordata > Aves > Coraciiformes > Alcedinidae > Corythornis > Corythornis vintsioides. The sequence continues at coordinate 5,611 of JAOEGS010019732.1, read as the reverse complement.
ACCCCATCTTTTCGTAAGCAGCCTGGGGGTGGCACCCTCAGCTGGGCTCTGAGAGGTGAGGGCTTGCACAAAGTGCCACCAGGTCTCCTAAGGGGCAGCTTCATCCCCCCAGCTCAGCACCACACGGGGCAGGGAGGGGCTCAGCTCCTGCTGCCATCCTGATGGGCACGTTGAAGCACCCCAAGGATAGTGGGGAGCCTTTTGGAAAACCCCTTTTCACTGTTGTGCTGAGCACTTTGAGAAGAAGAAGTGTTCCCACTGCTGGGTAAGACCTGGCTCTGGCTTGGCATGGGACAGCAGGTTTTGTCCCAAACACAGGGGTAGTTATGCCCCTGCAAAGACACACCATGGGGCAGAGCTGCCCCGCTTGGGGGAAAATGGACAAAAACCCCACAACGGCCCCATTTAGGGGATGGATTCTGGGGAAGCAGGATTCCTGGTGCCTGTGCCCCAAAGTACAGGGCGGAGCAGCTCACCCGGACAAAGATGAGGGTGTCAGAGTCACCCACACGGTACTTCCCTTCAGATATCTTCACCATGGGGAACTGGACAGGGCAGGTGCAGCGGCTCACCAGGTGCTGGACCTGCAGGCAGCAGAGAGGGGCTCTTACCAGGGATGCTGGGAAAGGTCCTGGGTGGTCATCACCATCCCCATTGCCATCTCCATCCCCACTGCCATTTCCATCCCCATCTCAATCCCCATCTCCACCACCTCCACCTCCACCCTCATCCTGCTCCCTGCCCCTCCATACCATCTGGTCAAGGTTGTGGAGGTCCCGTGGCTTCCTGGGGGGCCGGGGCAGGGGGGTGTCTGCAGGTGGCAGGTCCAGCTCCTGGCGAAGCTCCTCCTCGATCTCCTCCTCCATCTGCACCAGGGTTGGGGCGCGCATGCCGAAGCGGGCAGCCCGGCGTGCCAGCTCCAGCAGGCACAGCACAAAGTTCTTCTCGTTCTTCCTCAGCACCAGATCCTCTGTCTCAAACATGAGGACATCTAGGGCAGGACAGAGCTGGGCTGAGCTACAGCGAAGGCATGAACACAGGGACAAAGGGGATGGGGGATGAGGGAGTGGGCACGGATGGGGTCAAAGCCACCCAGAGGGATGGATTCCCTGGAGCCATTCCCTGGGAGTATGGTTGGATCCAACAAGAGCTGGGATAAACTACCAGAGGCAAAGTCACCCCCAGGGCATCTACACACAGAGCTGCTATGGCTGTTCCACTGCAGCCCAACGCCACAAAACCCAGTGGCTGAGTGTGCTGAGGATGTGTCACCGGGCTCCCTTGCCCTTCCCAGTCACCCACTGGTGGTGGGGACAGGGTGACAGACCCTTTGCCCAGAGCCAGGGCTGTTCCTGGTGTCCTTACAGCTGAGCTCATGCCATGCACAGCATGAGCTGCAGTTGCCATTGCCACCACCCAGCAGGTATCTGCACCCAGGCAAACCCTGCCACCGTGTGCCAGCACCCTGCAAAGCTGCTGCTGAGCCCAGAGCAGGTGCAGGAATCCCCAGCTCAGGGATTCCTTGTGTTCACAGATCTGCCCGATGCCAGGGCCAAAGCACCCAGGGCGATGCCGGCAGCATGGAGGGACACGGGACAGCTGGAGACCAGCACCCTACCTTTAATATCCATCTCTTTCCTGCACCACTGGATGAAGTTGGAGACGTTGTCCCTGGCCTGGAAGGTGCCCGGCTGTGCCGCCAGGTTGCAGGCGACGCCGGCAGCGGGCAGGCGGAGGTGCCGGGCAGCACCGGGGTAGCTGCGGGCGAACTCCCCGGCCACGTGGGTGACGTTGTTGGCATGGGAGCACAGCACGGCCCCCGTCTCCAGGACCTCCAGGAAAGTGCCCACCTCGATGTCCAGGTCGTACAGCTCCTTCAGCCACTCGGCCAAGTCCTCCTTCATGGCGTAGAGGTACTGCTGGCTGGACTGGTAGGGGCGGATGCTCCGCGCCGCGGTGCCCGGCGGGCTCCACATTGTGCCATAAGACTGGCAGGAGATTGAGGGAAAGGGGTGATGGGGACATGGGCACCTGCCCTGGGCCATGTCCCCAGCCCACCTCCCCAGCAGCCACACTCACCCAAGCACCACTTGCTCTCTGCCACCTGGGACAGTGATGCCCAGGGAGCTCTTCTGGGGTCCTGGGGCTGTAATCAGGGTGGGGAAAGGAAAACACCCTCCAGAGCAGCGGGTGTTTTGTTTCCTTCCCAAGTGCTGTTCCCCTCTCCTTGGTGACAAGGGACCGGCTGCAAACAACTCCCTGTTAACCCTTCACTGCCTGCAGCCCTGCTCTTTCCCCATCCACCCCAGGGGTGGATTTTCCTCACACCTTGGGACTGAAATGGAGCCACTTCTGAGACCGGGAGGCTTCTTGCTGTGTCAGGGGACCTGTCCCCTCCCTGGAGCCAGCTGCTGCAGGTCACAGTCCAGCTGGTGTCATTTTGGGGGAGGAAATGCAAGAATCCCAGCTATTCCCCCAGGCTGGGGAATGCATGGCAGGCAGGCTGGCTGGAGGAGTCTGTTCCTGGCGTGCCCTGCCAGGAAGCCCAGCGGGAGAAAAGGACCCTTGTGACACAGGATTTACAGCCACAACACCCGGGGGGGGGGAGATCAGATGGCTCAGGGTGCAAGTCCCCACACGTGTGGGATGCAGGCAATGCAGCACAGTCACCCCCTCTCTGCCAGCAGCACCAGCCCTGGCAGCATCACCCCTGGCCCCAAGACATCCCCCCGGCACACAACACTGGGAATCACGATGCCAAGCACGGGAGGAAAAGGAAATTCCCAAACCAGCAGAGGTTGTCCCACCCTCAGCCTCCAGTGCCGTGGCAGAAGGGATGTCTGTCTCTCTCCGAAGGGGGCACAGGAGGGGACAACCAGCTGCTACTTCTCTGCAGAGCTGTGGGTGGGGAGTAGTCCTGAGCTACAGATGGACCCATAAACTCTCCCCTCTCCAACAAGCAGCACATGGAGCAGAACTCAGGCTGCTCTCCTGACACTGCCTGAAGCCCAGAGCAGATGTCTGGACAGCAAGATCCCGTCCAGCACCAGCCTTCCCCCACCCTCATCAATTCCCCTCATCACTCCCATCAATCTCCCCATCACGCTGCAGCTTCCATGGCCAGTGGCCACTGAGGGGACAGAGGCAGGACCACTGGGTCCTTCCCCTCACAGGCAGGACACCCTGCCAGTCACAGCATGACACACAGCAAACTGGAGCAGCAGGGAAGGGTTCCAGGTGCCACCTGACCCACAGGAGGCAAGAACTCACCTTCACACACCACAATGGGCTGGAACAAAGATGGAGACCTGGAGGGCTCCAGCAGCATAAATTCACCTCAGGAAAAAAAACCTGCCAACACAGCCCAAGGTGTGAAGAAATGCTCAGTACTTTGGGATGAAGTAAGGAAGAGATTTTTCCATGTTTTCACCACCATCAGTGAGGTTCCAGAGGGATCCATCCCCACCAGCAAGCATGAAAGCTGAGGCCAAATTCAGCAATCCCCACTCCAGCCCCAAACACACCCCTGTGCCTTAAAAACACAGCCCTGAGAGGAGACAGGAGAGTGGCTTTAAAAAATAAACACAAAAGCATGACACGAACACAAGCAAAAATCCCAACACTGCATATCCAGAGGCTGGTTTTATTTGCCATCAGGCCTCCAAGCCCTTTGGACTCCCCAGAAATGACATCACCTTATTATCACTCAATTCAAAAGAAAAATGATGTGGCCCCATCTCTCTGCCAACACTGGAAGTCCCCTGAGATTTTTAAGCTGTGAGGAGGTGAAGACCCTGTGGCTGTGGCTGTGAAGGGAGGACTCACAAATATAATGGAAAATGGTCAGAATTGCTGGTGTTGGCACTTGGCACAGCACCCTGGCATAGCCACAGCACCTTGGCATGGCAGGACTGACCACAGCCCAGTGCTGAAGCCACCGACCCCAAAAAAGTGGGGTCCACATCCTGGTAAAACCACCAGAGAAGCAGCAGCTCACTTGTGTACAACCCCAGCATGGTGAAAATCCCCAAGTCTCCCTGATCAAAGGCCATCTGAAGAAGGTGGAGCCCTGCCCTGGTCAGGACTAAGGTTTGTTGGGACCTGGAACCCAACACTCCCCCCAGGCCATGGGAGGTGATGGCTCTGCAGACGTGCCTGGTCACTGGTGCACAGGAGCCAGCACTGTTTCCAGGTGGGGAGCCTGCTTTGGGAAAGGAATGTGGAGTATGCAACCGAGCTGTCCTCATGAGCCAGCATGCACAGACACGTCCATCTGTCCTGTTCACCCTCTCCTCTTCTCCTCCTCCCCCAGCCAACCTCGCTCACCCAACTCACCATCCCACAGTGACACGGTCAGCAGCTCAGCTCTACCTCCCCTCTCCCTCCACCCCTAAGAGGCTCCAACACCAAACCCCTCTGGTTTCTCCCCCCACATCCCACAGCATCTCCACCTGGTGTCTTACCAGAGAGCTGGGATAAGAATGGAGCCCAGCAAAGCACCCACAGGGGACAGTGCTGATCCCCCATCTTCAGGGCAAGGGAGGAGCCAATGGGGTGTCTGTGCCCACAGTGGGGTCAAAGCTCAACACACACCTGTATTTATGTCCAAATGTCTCTTTTCTTTTTGATTTACCCAAGAAACATTCTCAGTTTCTTATTTAAAACCACCCGAGCCCCAAACCAAGCGATGGTGACACTTCTCTGCCAGATGGCAGGGAAACAGCAGCTGAGGTATCAACAAAGCCCAGACCTGGTCTGACAAGAAGAAAGGTGTGACAGTGTCCCAGCCGCACACAAACTGACCAGGACCCACGCCTGTCTTTGTGCTTATTCTGAACCCAAAAGATATTGTCTCCCAAAGCCTCCAGCCCAGCTGGCTGCAGCAGAACCACCCAGGCTGCCCCATCCTGACTGCACCGCGTGGCCACAGCCCCCTGCCCACCAGTCCCTGGGCATCCAGAGTCAAAGAAACTGGCATCGGGGCAGTGGATCCGGGCAGTGGAGAGCAAGGTGGTGTTCAGCACCCCCCCAACCCCCAGTTTCATCCTGGCACGCTCCGCTCAGAAGAGGACCTGCTCTCTGTTTGCATCCCAGCAGCCCATCCAGGGGAGCTGGGTGGCCCATTTGCCAGTGGCCACCACCCTCAGCTTGGCCTGGTCGAACTGCCAGTACCGGTCGTCTCGGAAGAAGTAAACGAAGCCGTCGCGGTGGGTGAGGGCACCAGCAGTGCCAGGGCCCAAGCCCTGCCAGTCCCGCAGGCTGCGGGGGTAATAGGGCTCCACGCCCAGGGTCTCCTCGCCCACCACGAAGTACTTGGGGCCTTTGAAGAGCACCAGGCGCCGGAGCTGCTGGAAGTAGAGCGCGGTGTCGGGGTGTCGCGGGAGGCCCCGGGCGCTGCACTTCTGGGGGAAACCCTCCTCCAAGGTGGAGCCCACGTAGCGCCAGCAGCGGCCACCTGGGGAGAGCAGGACACAGCAGGGCACAGGGGTTAGAGACCAAACTGCTGGGGGGCATCCTGGGATGCATTAGGAGAAGTGTGGGCAGCAGGGCAAGGGAGGTTCTCCTCCCCCTCTACTCTGTACTGGGGAGACCCCACCTCGAGTACTGTGTC